>WBNA01000624.1:119256-149212 GCA_013398345.1 Nothocercus nigrocapillus | reverse complement strand
GGATGGAGGGGCGGGAGAAGGGGGCGCGGGCGGGAAGCGGCTCGAGAGCGGAGGAAAAAGAGCGAGAGAAGGAGGGAAAGGGCAAAGGGCAGCAAGAGAAAGAGTGGGGAAGAGGAGCAGGACAGCAGAAAAAGCCCTGAGGGAGGACTGAGGGGCGGGAAAGAGACAGTGAGAGACCCAGGGAGCCGGAGAAGCGCTGGGAGGGACGAGGTGAGGCCACGTTAAGGCAATGTTACGTTAAAGGCAGTTTGTGCTCGTCCAGGGAATGCCTGGGCTGCGCTCTGTCAGCGTCTGGAAATCTTCAACTCAGTCCTTTGCGTACAGCGCAGAAATAAAATGAGTCAGACGTACAGGGGCCCTCTGCACAAATACAGCGCTATTTGTCACCTCAGTCGTTACAGCTTGCCATACGTGGATTTTCTCACCCTGGGCTGGGGAACACAGCGTGCGAGCTGGGCACGTGCTGCAAGAGATAACACCAGCGGCTCCCGCCGCCACGACGGCCTTTTCCACCTCGGTCCCTTCTGCATCTTACGGCCAAGGATTAGGACTCCGAGGTAAGAATCTGCACTGGTGCGTGGGGTGCCCTTGGGAGAGGGGCACGCGCTGCCCCTTGCTCTGTAAACTCCCTTCATCTGCGCGCGCTGCACGCTAAGCAAGGTACGCGACTGCTCTGAGAGCGGACCCTACCGTTCCACTGAACCAGTGCTACCTGCACCGCGTGCATCGATCACACTGCTATTTCTTCACTTGAAAGCACCACCCAGCTCAAAATATGTAGGCAGGAAAAGTACGGGTAAATCAAATTGAAAAGTCCATTCAAAAACAGTTTATAAAAGGTGGATTTCAAAGCTTCGCTATGTAACTTGACCGTGATCAAAAGGTTTAGGAGAGAGAAACTAAGAGGCACACACACAGAATTGGCTAGTGCTTGTCTAAACCGTGAAGAGAAAATCTGCTCTTTGGTGTTAGCAAATGGTATTAGCTGCAAGTGCCTAAAACCCCTCCAAGCGTCAGCTTCCAGCCTCTGCACAACCCTCGTGGACTGGGTACGGTTACTCTCCTTCAGCACAGCCTTTGCTGGCTGCACGTTTTCAAAATAGTTTACAACCAGGCAGGGGAAACTAGAACACACCAGCGTCTTCCTCACAGGGCTCAATCCCGTTGTCATTAAATGCAGTGGAAAATCTTCTACTGCCTTTATTGGCTGTCGTACAAAATTTAGAACATCAAAAATTGATTTGCAGTCGAAGGGATGACCACTCAGCAGCCAAAAAAATCACTGTAAACATGGTACAAGTCAATTAGCCCACAGAGCGTATTAAAATACTTAAAGAATATCTTTACCTTGACCTTTATCATTATCTTATGGGAACATTTTGTCAGTCTTTTGCCAGGACCTGCATCAAATTCCTGTTTTACTACTGTATATTCTGATGAGTCCTGCCCAGCACCTTACCAGCAGCCTATGGGTATCCAAACCCTGAGCACACGTTGCACAAACCCCTTAAGCTTCCTACGCCGCATGTGAAATGCAGTGGCCTTCAGTGCCCAAAGGATTTGATATCGGGAATTATCTCAGTGGAAGCTAAGCTCAAATCCGAGCAGGCGTTACGGATGCATCGATCCCAGGAGCCCAGCGCGGCCATCGCAAATATCTCCATAGCAGCTGGGGCTCGTAACACAGAGCAGGAGAGTTTTTCTGTTTAAACGATGAACGGACAACATCCAAATGCATTTATTATCCCCTCGAGTGCCTCAAATTATTTCCCTGTTCCAACAGTTCAAAGGTTCAAGCGGCAAAAATCAGGCACAGATACAATTAGGTGGGAAAATGTGTTGTGATATATTTTAATTACATAAAAGGCTTATAGGTTACAGTTTCTCTCTCTGAATCAGAGAATTGCAGAATGGCAAACTTTTGTTAGGTGTCCCCAAAGCCTTCCATTCTCCAGGCTGACCAAGCGCAGTCCCTCAGTGCTCCAGCCCCCCTTGCTGCCTCTTTACTGGGCTCCCACGCTCCAGTTGTTAAGAATGTTCAGATTAGCAATTTCTTTACTCATGCCAAAGTAACTGATGTGTGAGGTTGAGAAAACAGGGGTAGAAAGCAAAACTTATTATTATTTTATATATTTTTTATATTATTTTATACATTATTTTAGACAGAGGAGCAAAATTTCTGGTCTTTCTAAATCATACAAGCAGCCATTTTAGAAAGGAAACATGGTCAAAAGCAAACCAAATTTAAACTGCTCCGTGATCAGAATTCTCTACAAGAGGAAAAAAAATCAAGTTTTTGATTTCTTATTCTCTTCTGTGCAAGTGGCATTCAGAATATGCTAATAAGAGGCATAATGAAATATTATTTGACATGGTTATTCCCACCCAGTCATATAAGATGGGACATTAAAATGGGAGTTTTACTACTGATGTGAACAGATCTAGGACTTTAGCACAAAATATTCTGCCTATATATCACTCAAAACATTCTGAAAATATATTGAAAGGAAAAAATAGGATTCCATACTTATTTCTTTTTTCCTGCAGGGTAAAGGCCTTTTGTCAGTCTTCAATTTTACAAAAGCAAAGCATTAAAAGCATTAAAAAAATGAACGTAGCTCTTAAAAGCAGTTGGGAAAATGCATACCCTAGTCTGCCTCCCAAGGCAGCTTCTCTAATGTATACAATTTTTTTCTTTCTGGATTTTTCTTCTTTCAGTTCTGTTTCTTTCTTTCTGGATTTTTGTTTGACCCATTCTAGTCTGTTCCACACATTCAATCTGGTGCAAAACTAGACTGGCAGAGAGGCTGTTTCCACAGTGATGCCCTTTCGGCTGCAAGCAGCAAAGCAAATCAATCTTTTAGAAAAAAACCCTCTCTTTCCTGCATGCTCCTGGACTGATACCACACTGGCTATTACTGGAAAAAGCAAAAGACAGTAGACAAAATGCAAAAATAAATGTCTAGAGTGTCAGCTGTTGGCAAATGTCCCAAAGTTACTATCTTTTAATAATTATCTTTTTCATTCAAGTTAAAGAAATGCAGTAAGCTTGCTAATAGCAAAACTTTAGCTAGAGGTACTTCCAGTGGCAAAACTATACACCCAATCTATAGTATCGGAACATGTTCAAAGAGGCATTTTGTATTAAAAAATATGCAGGTCGTATCTGCTGACCGAATGGATGCCCTTGTTACAAAAGGTGCGCACAGATTTTCGTGCGTTATCCAAGCCAGCTCTGCTTGCTGTATCGTCTTCTGTTCTCCGGGGAACATCGCGTTTGTCACAAAACCTTGTAGCCTTTAATTTTACTCAGGAAGCAAGTGAACAGTTTTAGAATTGATACCTCTGAGTCTCTATAAATGTCCTGGAAGAAAACTTCTTAGAAATCCTTGTCCCAGCCTGAAAATTCATCCGGAGGGGTTCCCTCTTCAGGGGGATAGCAGTCAAAGTAGCTGTAGTCAGTCGGTCCAGACAGCTAGGACATTAAAAACACAATAAAAGGCTATTTCAAGGGTAACTTCAGAAAATATTCTCTGTTAATTTTGCATCACATTTTATTGCTGCCAGGGGAGGAATGAAATGCAATGGATGCGTTTCGTTGTTGTTTAAAAACGATAACTCCAAAAATGAGCTTGACAACAGAACACATGCTCGTCTCCTTGTAGAAAAACACTCTCCAGACTTGACTCAAAACTAAATCTCAACCAAAGCCCATGGAAGTTGCTAAGAAGACCAGGCCACAATGAATAAACTTTCAATTCAAATCCACGTAAGATGCCATCTACGATCATGGAGTAACTACTCAGAGAAGACTTCAGAATTATTATTTATTATCAAGCAAGTTTCAAATTCTGCACCCTCTGTCTTCTATCATTTCAAGCCAGAGAGAAATGGGCTGTTTAAAGCAGGAAACTTATTCAAGGCTCTGCTGCAATTCAGTATTATGAGAATACAGGAATTTGTACTCTGCACAGCCAGCGAACAGTGCATCTTAATAACATGCTCATTGCCCAAGAAAATAGAGCATTTCCCCGCTCATTTCTCATCAAACACCATTTATTTTAGTAGTGGTGAAAATCTAATGCTAAGCACACAGGCAGAATAATATTTCTGCTCTTCAAAGGAAATTTAAAGCATCTCATACTTGCTGGTCTTTTTCTTCCTTGAACTTCCACTAAAAAGGGTGGGCTAACAACACAAGGGCTCCTTTGGGAAACTCTGCACTGGGGAGCAGGTCTTTCTGTGTAGCCCAGCTCCTTTGCAACAGTGAAGCATCATGACATTGAAAGCCAAAGGCCAGTACCTCTCTTTTTAAAGGTGATGCTAATTTCCTCACTTTCAGACCATCCCAGTTAAAACCATTCAACCACCTAATTAAAAAGAAATGAGAGAGAGAACAGGACAGAGAGACAGACTCTTTATGGTTAGAAACACTCTATTATTAACAGTCTAAAAACATGCAAACCAGGGTTTATCAAACATTTTAGCACAGGAGCCTCCTTTGTAGAACAGAGCCATGTAAAAACAAAGTAAGGACAGTGGCTTTTGAAGACTATAGAGTTGAGAGACAGGCACAGAGCAAAACAAGTTAGGTAAAATGCACTGGACTTCAGAGACACGATATTGCTCGAGAGCTCTTAACTACCGTTCTTGGGCAGCAACTGTCTGATTTTAGACAAAAGAGCCTGGAGGACTAATGGGGTGGATAATCCCGTACAAATGGTATTGATTTCTCTGAGACCTGAAATAAACTCCCACATCAACAACCGATGATAAAACCAGTGACCAACCATGTTTCAGGCTGAACATCCTGAGGATTTATGTTTATACTGTCGCCCGCTGTTGCGGCAAGTGGAAGTGCCAGCAATGGACATTTCTCTATTACACAGTCTGAAGCATCTGCAACCTTACTATTTTCAACTCCCCAAATTTTCAAACCAAGCTTTGGGAAAAGTGTCACCCACCTGTGCTTCTTGATGTCATTAATTCCATTCCTCAAATTGCCTAATCTCTCTGTAGGGTTTTGCCTTAAAAATGTTAAAAAAAAAAAAAAAAAAATTAAGCAAATTAAGCCAAGAATTCAGAAAATATTCTTATTTTTGGAAAAGAGAGTCCCATAAGACCACACATGCCTTCCTGGCTGCTTAAGTAATTTTGAAAGCATTTTTTACAGAACTGCACTTGATCAATAGAATTAAATTCTTCAGCTCCTTGCAGAGTCCGGGTTAAATGAGGTTACCCTAAGATGGGAATGAGAAAACTGTAGAAAGATCCATAATACCCCACGGAAAAAGCCCAGCGCCTGGGTTTGTAGATGATACCTCTGCAGATTAAGAGGTGCAACCACGCAGAGGCATGCAGACGTACCAAATATAATTAGAACGGATCAGGTTAAGCCAAATGATGCCCAATGGAGTTGTTAGTAGCATATCACTCTAGTCTGGGTCTTAAATAGCTCCATTTGTCCACTCCCACACTCTGCCGCAAACTACCTCACATACCTGCAGAGTCTGCGGATCAAATCCTCAGGCCGTCGTGTTATTATTTTAGGAAAATCCAGTTTTTCGATGCCCTTGAGAATCAAATTATAGGTCATCATTTGATCCGCTCCAGAGAATGGAGGACTAGGAAAATAAAGCAACACTGTTAAATGGAATGGTGATTGAGGGCAGATTTGGCCATTTTCACCCAAGCAAATATTTGAGAATACAGAAAACATTCTTTCCCTAGGTTTACAACCTGCATTTTGCCAGTTTAAGATAACAGCCTGTATTAAGATATTAGATTAAGGTGTGGAGTTGGGGAGTTGCTCATGGGTGCCAGGGAAAACGCAGGATCACGTGCTGGGCTGGACAAGCTCTGGCCACAGCCTGACTCGGAGAAGTCACCAAGAGTCCCCAGGGGAGTGTGTGCAGGGCCAAGGAATGAACCCCACTCACCGTCACCTGCCTCACTACATCCCTGCACCCACTAAAGGAGAAAAGAACAGCCCAAGAAGCTCTCCAGCGGCCACCTATACCCTGTGTCTGGCCCTTTTCTTGGATGGCTAAACAAAATTGGGAATATGGCCCACAGTTTGTTTGTCTGCGACGTTTCTGAAATGAAGGGGGATAAGGGATGGGTAAGAAGCAAAAGAAGTATCATTTTGCAGGTCATTCCTGTGTATTGATGGGAAAAATGATCAACTGCTTGTTTTAGAAACAGCTTAAAACACACAAGGAAAGAACTAGAAGTGGGAGACACTTACCTGCCAGTAAGGAGTTCATATACAAGAATCCCAAGGGACCAAAAGTCCACACTGAAGTCATGGCCCTTGCTCAGAATGACTTCAGGGGCAACATACTCAGGGGTACCACAAAACGTCCAGGTTTTCTGCCCTGATCCAATCTTCTTCGCAAATCCAAAATCAACCTGTTTAAAATCAACATATGCTGCAGAATGCTGTGGGGCTTTGCACCGGGCAGCTTCAAGGTCTTATTTGCCTCCCCATCTCCTGCAGAGATCCCAGAGTTGCCAATGTGATGCAGTATCATTGTGAAGGAGAAAAGGAGAAGGAAGCAATTCCACTGGATTACTGTTATAGAACAGCCGCATTTACTTGCGTGGGTAATTTCCTGAGCGAGTGTCCTGTTGGATAAAGCAACCCATGCTTTCTCTGAGGAGCCAGGACTTGCAGCCTGAGCAGAGGCACAGGTTGCTCGCTGTCCTCAGCACGGATGTTGCAAGCTCTCTCAAGGGGATTCTCTTTCTGGGACTATTCCCTGTGTTCCCTACATACAGAAACTGTAGAACCTAAAATTGCTTGAGACTGGACAGGGAGGTAATTCCACACCTGGGAAATGTATCTCTTGCCTTGGTATTAAAACTGGCTGCTGGGAGAAATCACTTCTGCTGAAGACGCTATGGCAAAAGCTCTTGGAGGCTGCAAATCCCCAGGTTGTTTGTGGGGTTGCAATGTCTTTGAAATGTCTTTGTAGCTTACTGTGTACCTTGCCCTCTTTTCCTCTGAAGAGTGAGGGATATTAAACTCCAGGATCCTGGTGCAATAACTGCAGGTTGCCTATTTATATCTCTTTGCAAGGAAACAGATTCAAAAGTAAAGCATCATATCTTACCAGTTTTATATATCCTTCAGCATCCAAAATTAAATTTTCTGGCTTCAGGTCTCTGTAGATAATTCCGATATGATGTAGATAGTCAAAAGCCTCTGTCACACACCCAACACAGAACTTAGTAGTGGATTCATCAAAGCTGCCTCTGAAACAAAAATAATCACCATCCTTGTAGACAGAATTAACACCTAAAAAAGCTTCTCTTATGAAGCAGAAGATTAACAGCTTTTTTTTTGCTTTAACATTCAGTATGTCACTCATGTAAAGACTGAGCCAAATATCATTTCATTGGAGAGCCTGTGAATCATTTTGACGCTTGCAATAATATTTTATATTGATACAGCATCTCTCATTCCAGAAAAATCCAAAGGTCTAGACACACTGCAGGTGCATAATAACCTCACTCATTAATAAAATGCAACCACTTGGTGATAGCATACAGCCAGCTACCTTATAATTTAAAATAAAATTGAGGACAAGGAGTTTTGCGAACAACTAAAATGCCAGGCGATGTTACAGAGCACAGCCCCTCATCTTTGCAAACAGAAATTTGCCCTCCATGCCTTCTGTTGCAAGAAGGGGACAAGTCCTTCACTCCTCACCCATCTATTCCAAAGGACAACGCTTCCGCATGTATAACAAATCAAGCATTGTGTTAGGACAGCAGTACCACAGTAACGGAAGAGCATCTCCAGCAAAATTATATTAGCATTTCTTGCAAAATTGCTTCTTCCCATCCTGACAGACTCCAGTCTTTCTGTATGCAAAGAAACAACCAAGAGGAATGATCTCTACTAACTTCTCTGCAGCGTCTACATGTGTGCGCCTGTACAAATGAGTTCTGTGTTAGGAGGCACACATGGCTCTATAAGCAGCCCTGGCACGGAGAGTAGCACGGTCATAATGTCACCTCTTTGCCTTTCGGAAAGTAATAACCCTGCAGGGCAATCAAGGCCTGCGAGGAAACTGCTCACGTTTTGATCCGACATGCGAGGAAAGGAAAAGTCCTATCAGATGCACCTCCTGCTGCTTGCACTCATAAAAACCTGATCACGGTCACAGCAAACGGGAAACCAGGATGTGCTTCTTCCCCTAGAGAGTAGTTTCTATTCTACGGAAAGCACTCCCAGTTTGGCGTTTTTAGAGAAACCCACGAAGGCAACAAGCGTCTTGCTTGTCCTGTGTAGCTACCAAATACCCCATGACACTGCAAGCTAGAGCAGGGATTTCCTTGGTGGCTAGGAGATGGATAGACTGTCTACCTTCAGTGTTTTCTATTTGTAGGCAGCTCTTAGGACCCTCACTAACAGCACAACAAACAGCACAAGATTCTTACAGCAGCGGTCCGTACCATGGTTCTCAGCAGGAAAAGGCTGCTCAGGTGCAAGTCAGCTGATTACAAAAGGCCTCAGGAGTAACTTCAGTCATGCCCCAAAACCTCCAGTCCCCTCTCTTTTTGTATCGTCCATTCAGTTTTGTGTAGGATTTTGTCTATGCTACCCGTTGAGATGGTGAACTGTGGTGTGGGCAGCAGCAAATACAGGCAGACTAGCATTAGCATCACCAGAGGCAAACGCAATTTCCTTTACCGCCACAAACGGGGCCCCGGGAGACATACGGAGCGAAGACGCAGCCGTCGCAGTGGTTACGTCCTCCGGGCAGCTCGCGCGAACCTGCTCTCAGCTCGTAACACACGTACGAACGGGCTGCGCGACTAAAAGCCCCCCGACATTGCAAATCCAGTTAAAGAAACCGTGCTAGCGTTGGCTCATGTCCGCTCAGGGGGAAGTGGCCTTTATGAACGTTCTGCAGATGCATCTGACCACGTATTTTGAAGGACAGGGTCCACTTCATTTGCTGTTACCTGTCTCTGAGCAAGCTCCACAACTCCCCTCCAAGGCAGGCCTCCAGCAGCATGTAAACGTACTTACTGTCCTTGAACGTACGGTACAGCCTGCGGAGACAAACAGCAGCAGCCGAATAGAAGCAAAACAAAACGCAAGACTCACAGCGCCTTTGCTCAAGAATTTGTGCGTGTCAAACCTGACCCTTAATGCTGTTAACTACGTCAGCTTTTAAGGAACTCTTAAGGTCTCCTTACTTTACAATGAATGGAGAACATATCTCTTCGAGGATTTTCTTTTCAGAGTAGACATGTTCTTGTTGTTTGGTGTCCACGACATGTTTCTTCTTTATACATTTCATAGCAAAAGCTACGTTCTCATTTTTCACCTTAACCTGTGAATAAAAAGGATAAGTGAGGTAAAAGAAGAAAATTCTGCCAACTTGCTCTTAAAACAAAAATAAGCACTTTGGTACAGCGCAGGATTGAAATTGATAACTGTAACTATGGTTAAGTACCAGATTTTCTGCAGACACATTCTGCATGATTCTAAACCAGGCTTTTTATTTATATCTATCTCCCCACTTGTAAAACGAGGAGAAATGCTCCCTTTAGCCAGTTTATGTACACCAAGTATTGGCAGTTTACACTGGTACTGTATTTCATAATTAGTTTATAGCACAACAGGTCCTAATTTCAATTAAGCTTTCTAAACACTAACATAATAAAAGTAGAGGAGTTTATTATGAACGCTTATGAATTATTTCACATTACACTAAAATGTTATACAAGATGCAATAAGAAGGTTTGACTTCCTGGAAACCAAATAAGCAGCTATCAGTGTTTACAACAGTCTCAGAATTTTATTTGCATTTTATTTTCCAGGTGATATTGCAGAATTCCCACAGCTGGCTGTCATCCAACGTGGAACAGTTTATGAGAATTTCTAATTTGCTTTATGAAGCACGAATCACAGTAAAACAGCAGCTTATCTAAAGAGCATAAAGGACGTCTCTGGTCACTGAAATCACGTAGCCTCCATTGATTTCCCATCAACTTCCATCAGCGGAAGGAATCCAGGTCATCAGTGGCCTGGAGAGAACTGTTCCCATTTTTTTTCAGATGTTTGCTACTGAGCCTAAGGAGCCTGGAGTTTAAAGCTTTAATGAAGCTCTTCCCACCCCAGAAACACAAGGAATGGCTCAGTAGAGCCATTACGAGTTGCTGAAGATGTCTAGCGAACAGTTCAGAGAGCCACGTCACACCGGTTACAGCTGCCGTGGGCCCACCGTGGGGGTTGTAACAGCAAAGAATATGTCAGGATGGGGCCCTGGGAATTACTTTGGGCCCAAGCAAAAAAAAACAAAAACAAAAACACATGGATGAATAAATCCAGTGACCAGAAAGATATTTGCCGCAGCAAGAAATGAAAGCACAAAGGAATGGATTTGTTTCCTTGAAAGTCAAAGTTGTGAAAATATTGACTATACATTGCTGTATATGGAATTCTCCCTACCTGAGAGATATAAGCATGCAGACTAAATGTGAAAATCCCCCCAATATTTCATCACTTAATTATGTAAGATTGAGAACTACTTGCATATGTTTAAAACAAACTCTTACAAGCTCAACCCTTCCGAACCCACCAACGCCCAGAGTTGTAACAACTTCCAAATTCTGGAATGGGGAAGCAGGGAACTGGGCTACTTTCTCCTTCAGCTGTATCATCTCCAAAGAGACCTCTCTGGTCAGCTGTCCACAGAGGGATCTTCTTCTGAGTTAAAATAAATAAACAAATAAATAAAATAAAAACATTGATTTTTTTTCCCCTGTGAGCAAGCTGGGTCACAGTACTCTTAATACCCCTGCAAAGAAAGAAAAGGCTTCTCATTCCCTATCAGGATCTTGAAATTCCATGGATCTTTATTCCATGAAGAAGTATTTTCTTTCTGGACATGCTTTACCAGTAAATTAGAAATGAACTGCTATCAATGTTCACCAACTACAAACAATGGCATTTTTACCAAGAGCTGATCCGTGATGAGGCTCAGAATTATACAGTCAGCTTACAAACTTTGGGCACTCCAAGAGGGAAAATGAGTCTCTGAAGGACTGATCAAAAATAAAATAAAAAATAAAAAAAATAAAAAATAAAAAAATAAAAGTGCAGCTGTATTTTGGTTCAGAAGTAAAACAGCCTCTGCTAATCTTCCAGTGGTGCTGAGGTTGAAATCACACACGGATAAGCTACAGGTATAGCCCACAGCTAAAAGCAAACCCTTTAACACCACCACTGCTACGCTGAAACATAAAAAAATAAAACAGATTTCCTTCTATGTCTGCATACTTCCATTTGGAATTGCAATTTCCCTCTTATCCAGTAATCTGCTTCTATTATCTCCTATGGTGAACTTCAGAAGTTTTATCAGTAGAAGAATTTACCCTGAGAACACGAATGATAACTACATCCGTGGAGCACACTTGCATTTCTTTCAGTGTTCAGTTTTCTTTTGTTAGGGTGTAAAAACAATCTTAACTTCACTTCTAATAAATGTATATGAATTATTCAGATAGTAGAATTTTAGTATTCAAATTTTGAGCAGATAAAGTTTTTGCAATATAATATTTCACTCTGGCATTTCTGTTTGTTTGTTTTTTAAGGGGGAAAAAAGAGATGGAAAAGACCCCAGAGTTTTCTACTGAGTGTTATCCAACAAGTATAAAATGATAAAATATTGTGTGCTAGCACTGATTAAAATGGAGTTGCAACTTCCTGTTCTCATGACAAATCACATCAACTCTAAAACAAAATAATATAATCAATAATGTTGTCTATTAACATTATCTATTTTATTAACGATGTTTTTTAAATATTAGATAATGGCTGCTTACTGAAGTTGTCCAGGTCTTGCTAAACGAAAAGAGTTGGTAAAAAAAATCAAATAAATTTTCATAAAAATACTTACAAAAGGTATTTGAAATGCCTTTTTTAGCATAAAATGCCAGATTACAATAAAAATGCCACCCTCAATATTTGAAAAACATTAAGAATGACTCCCATAATATTTTTAGTATTTTCCTTTTTAACATCTTTGACATATGAAGAACTGAATTTTTTTTTTTTTTTAAGCATTAAAAATAATGTCTATAATCTCAAACAATTATCTAAGCACCAGTCTTCTGGTGACTGAGAAATACAGTGGATGTATAACACTGGTTTTTTGGTTTTTGTTTTTTTTTTCACAAAAATGATCCGTTAAGTGCTCTCTTCTTTAGCTGTGCATATAAATACATCTTGATCTGTGTATTGGAAGTCGATATACTGAGATTCTCTCTATTTTTTGTTTCAGAACAGAAAATTCCTTTGACTCAACAAGCAGCTGAACGTAGTCCTATTATAGTGATTGATGTTATCCCTCAGGCCCCGTCTCCACCAGCTACGATCCACGATGTTACTAGCGTATCTAACACTCAGTTTTACGATCCCTTAATAAGGATGCGTCTACCGAACGATCAGACTCACTTTGCATGTCGCTTTTCATCAGCGCGCGCCAGGTTAGCCACGTAACCCTCAAGGTAGGCGTGGAGCTCTTCGAAGGTTCCAACAGTTTGGTTAAATGTCCTAGAACATGGATGAAATAGTATAAACTACTGCCCATACCGTGGAAAGATAAGCAACCAAAATGTACTGATCTTTACGCTACTACTTTGATGATACCACTTGCAAGAGCTTCGAAGCATAACCACCGTGGAGGATTTACTCGGCATGCACTTAAGAAAAAACCTGCGGTTATGTGACACCGCTGTGACTCTGAAGTCACATCTTGCTGATGACCTGCTGAGAGAGACGACTGCTCATCCATTAGCCCCAAACGTGGTACTTACTCTCTGTCTATAACGAGGCACTCCACATCATTTTCATCGGCAATAATGTTGGCCGATCTGACATCATCGCTGGGAAACGAAGGAGATCAGAAAGAATTTAGAAGCGTACAGAAATCCTGGGAGCAGCCCACGCTGGACCCAGCAAGGGCCACTTTGGATGTAGGTGGAACTCCAGGAAGGCCTCTGCAGCCTGTGCTCGGACGAGCACTGCGAAACCAAATCCACAATCCCAGCATTTTAGTAAGCGTCATTATTATCATCCAGCATCTAGATCTCTTTCTGTTGTTCAGCTTTCTAGTGACTGTCAATATGTCAATACGTATTTCAGAGCTCGCTGCTCATTATTCGTATTTGCCATCCTTTCAGTGGCGAGAAGGGTTAAAGAAAGCTTCCTATAAAATATTTATGTCTTATGTGAATTTACCTGTCTGCTTGGTTGCTAAAAAAGAAAGATAGACCTTTCTGTTTCTTCAAACAAGATAACCTATGAGATACGAACGCCGTAAACATTTCTGAGGCTCCTGAGAGACAACAAATACACAGAGAAAATAAATTAAAGAAAGGGAATGCTTAAGCTAATGAGCACAGGAAAGTTCTCCTTTGCTTAAACGGTTCCTTTTATTTAATTCTTGCAAGCACCATCTGTCACAGGTTTAAAATTAAATCAGCGCTCACAGCAATCTTCCTAGACCAAACTACCATGTAGATTGTAACAGTGAAAGCCTCCCCACCCCAAAAACCAGAACTGAACTATTGCAATGCACATTATACTATGGTGCAGTGTAGGTAAAAATTATCTAGAGTCCAGATACAACATCTGGTAAAGTATAGGGAAAATAAATTAAGGTATTTGGATATATCAGGAAAGCCTGCCTACATATTTTTGGAAGAAGCTACATGGTTCATACCCCATTGCTATTTTCTGCTGTTTTCCTCTATTTGGAATCTTGACAATCAACCCAAAACTTACATTCAATGCAGTTAGAGGGGTAAAATCAGACCCACGTTGACAGATCAATTCAAACCCTACAATACGAATCCGACAACGTCAACTCACCTAATCAGAGCCTTTTCCCCAAAGTAATCTCCCTTCTGTAGCGTCTTAATCAGCTGGGGCTGTGAGTGACCTGCAGTACTCTGGGTAACTTTCACCTGGGAAGTAGAGGAGCAAATATATGGCACAACAACATTCAAAGCAACCCGTGGTTTTCCCTTCTTTTCCGTATATCTCATGGATGCCTAAAACTCAACAACGTTTCATTAAGAGCTACAAATATAATTACTCCCTCTCCTTAAAAAACAAAAATCACAAAACGGTCCCCACTGCCTTCTAAATTTTAGCTATGAGACTGTAAAAAGAGATATTTATTATTACCATCATCATTTTCTCTTCTCACTCTTTAAAACCCAGCATCATAAATCCCATTTCACTGAAAAATAATATAATAATAATAAAAATAAGCTTATGACACAGCTGTTCATATAGGTTGCATTCTAACAGTTAACTTTAGTCTATCTTACCTTTCCTTTTGCTATGATAAAGAAGGTGCTGCCTTCTTCTCCCTCCCGAATTACAAAATCTCCCTTATCATAGAATTCCTGTCGAGGGAAACAGAGACACTTGAAAAATTGGATCACTATGCAGACTTCTTAAACACATAAATGTTTCACTGGGGTTTAACTTCATACCTCCCGCGCATATTGCATCCCATAATCATATCCACTATTCAAAGCACAACGGCCAACATACAACATATCTTAATGCAGCAGCATGTTATTTGCTTTTTAAAAAAGTGTTAACACTGGCATCATCCTTATGAAGCAGGGAAAGCTGAGGAAAATTATATCAAAATCTCTTTGTGCTTCATACTGATTCAGGCTAGATTGTGCATCCTCTGATCTACTTGTTTAACTTAGAGTCTAGAGATACAGCTTATTCTGATGCCATTAAATGTTATTTGCAGCCAGCCTGAAGCTCTGCTCTGATCATTGCAATGTTAAAGATGCAATTTCCTTTATTTTTATGTTCTTTCTTTATTTTTATTTCTTCTTTTTTGTTTAAGCTCACTGAGCACTGTTTAGAAAAACTTAACAACATCTTACCACTTCCAGGCAGTCCATGATCTTGGTTAATTTATCTTCAGGTAAGCTTTTCAGCAGGGACACGCTTCCCAGTAGCAGAAATGCCAGGAAAAGAAGCAAAAATATTAATCATTAATATTTTTTTCATAATCCCTTCTCATCTATACAGTTTGTACGACCACATTTTACAACCACCTAAGCTACTGTAGCTTTACGAAACAACACAGAAATACTTATAGAAATCCAATACGGAGACAAGTGATGAATGCAAAAATGCACAAAACATGGTGTGCACAGGCAGGCTCGAGATCTCATTTGGAAACCATAGCAGAATGGCCATTCCTTGTTTAAAAAGAAAAAAAGTAAGAAAAATACTAAATCAGCTACTTGTGGTTTGCAACATCTCATGTGACCTTCCTCCTAAAGAAAGAGCACCCTATATCTCCCAATCTTCCCTACAGAAGACAGACTTATTCTACACTACCTCTCCACAGATTTCCTAGACCAAGAATTTACGTTGGAATTAGTTAATAAATTAAAGAAACAGGTGCTTTTACAGCCTCTAAGAGTTGAGGAATATCCCATTTAATCTGCTCAAGCTGCAAATTTACATCCAGTTGGAGGATTTTGTTAACCCTATTTATTCAACACGCTGTTTCACCTTCTGGCCACGAAGCCTTGCTACACATTTGTTCTATTCCTCAAAAGCTTTCATTTCATCAAGCACGCGATGTGATGCAAGAGAAAACACATCAAAATGAGAAAAAAACACCTCTGTGAATCCTCAAAAAAAATCAACAGGGGGAAATACGTAGGTTATCGAGGGCCCTTGCATTATGGGCACCTCTTGCTCTGTCTCTCTCTGTTTCTCTCTCTCCAAAAAAAGGCATAATATCGCTGTGCGCCTTACAAAGTAGTCTAAATCAGTGCTTAGAAACAGCAATACGTTATGCTTACCTTCTAAGGAAGCTTCGGTATTGCTCTTGTTTCGCTTGTGCTGTCACCCTCATGATGTTTTGAAACACTCCTCTGTCCAGTGCCCATGTTTTAGCATTGGTGATGGCTTTAGAAAAACAAACAATAAACAAAACTAACGACGTGTTCTAATCATTTAATGGAAGCTAATGCAGCATCAGGGCATGGGGCAGTGGAGCTTAACTCTTGAAAAAAGCGCAAAGACAGATATTCAGTACCTAGAGCAACCAAACGTTTAAAAGAAATCGGCTCCCATTTAAAGGCTGGTCACTAAAATAAGGCTTAGATTTCCACCTGGTGCCTCCACTGAGCACTTCCAATGCAACTCAGCAAGCTGAGATGAATCCTTGGGAAAATCTATTCCTAATCCCGGCAATATTCTCACTCCAGAATTGCAATTTAATCTGTAAAAGGGCTCATGTGAAGAACAATAAAACCCTTGGTCTAAGGTTCCAAAACACATGATGTAAATGCTGAATATTATGGCTAGATCCATCCCTAATTCAGATTACATGCAAATATTTGTGAGATACACAAGAAGACAGGAATAGCAGAGGTCAAGAAATCCATTTCATTTAATGGAATCCATCGATCCCGTCATATTTTTTCTCCATTTAGCCTATTCATATGACAATAAACGGTAATCAAACTATTAGAAAGTACTGGTCATCTTTGGAAAGATTGGAAAGATAATCAAAATATTAATATGGAAAACACACGCGAGATACAAACGACTAAGTAGCCTCTGTGTGCAACTGCTGACACAGAAGAACACATTATGATTCTTATATTTAAGTAAAATAAGGTAATTCCATTTAATTTAATCCCTTCTATAAAAAGATGCTACATTATATTTATCATTTTAACTTCTGCCATTTAAAGGAACAAAACTGTTTTTCGCTGGGTTAAAGAAATCTCAAAAAAAAAAAAAAAAAGTCAGAACGAGCAATTCCCTCAGTTTGCTGACTTCTCAGAAACAAAGAAAAACGTTTTTACAGGAAAGAACCATCCCAGGTTTAAAATGATGCACAAAAGTCAGTTATTAGTCTCTATGTGAAACCCTGATGCGCAGGGACTCTCAACTGCCATCAGACTTTTGCTCCAAAAAAAAATAGCTCGAGAATATTTTAGTTCAAAAAATATATATATTTCTGGATACTAGGAGGGAGAACAAAGGTTTTGTTCTTCTAGTTATCCTGAACAATATCTTCCAGTTTCCATTGCAAGAAGGAAACATGATAAGTATGAAAGCTAATGAGAACCCATCTCATCTATCTTGCAGCCTTAATGAATAAAGCAATTATACAGCTGGAAAAACAACTGTCATCTCCAAGATGAGGCAGAGAAATGAATTTAGAAACAAATGTAGCAGAAAATCATGTTCCCATGTTCAAATACAGCTGCTGCATAGAAAGATATTACTGGGTACCACCAGTCATTAAAATGCTCTTTCTGGCTAAATTCTTTTACTTGCTTTTTTCTCAAGACTGCAGGTAAAGAGTTTACTATACCCAGATCCAGTAAAAAAAAACAAAACAAGACGTATTTACTGGCCATGCTCAGTTAAGGCATTTGCACTGCTCTTCCTCCACTACAGGAAACCCAGGAAAGCTATTGGGGACGGAGGATGCGGGGAGGGACAGGGCGAAGGGAAATTTCTGCAGTGATTTTAAATATTCAAACACCCTTTCTTGTCTGTAATGGGCTACCTAAAAACCAATTAACATTAACAAAGGTCTAAAATAGCTTAACATCTTGCTGCGCAGGACCTTTACGATGCTAATAGTCCATTGCATACAAAAAAGAAAACAGAGAACACGGTCAAACAGAGCAGTGCTCTAGTACAAAGAATAATCAAATTATTGATGCTGTTCTGTTTATCAGGCAGCGGCAGCAAAAAGCGATTAAATGCAATGACTTCCATCTGCATAGCCAGCAATGATGAAGTGCTTAAGCTGGATGCAAGGGGAAAGATCAGCAGCTTTAAAATTGAACAACTTCTTGTTTTGTTCCACTTGTGCCTTTTCTTTAAGTCAACGTGGACTCTTCAAAACTTACCCGTGTTTCAGGCTTCCTACAGATTTAGGCAAGAACAGATAGTCACCTCCAAAACGAAATTGTTTTTATGGGATAGCGGAGAGGAGGATATGGGGAAGATGAATTAAAGCTGTCTTCGATCACTTACTGCTGTGCCATGGCATAATTATAGCAGGCTGGAAAAGGAACCAAGCGGTGCTGAATGGATTAAAAGCCAGTCTTATGCAGGCAGATGGATATTTATATCCCAGCACTGTAAGCACAAAGCAAAAGCCAGTATTTGCCTCACAGAAGGCCAGGCCTGGAGAAGAGAGACGTCCCACCTAGAAGCTTCATCTCTCCCACTGCCTTTGTGATCAGACTCTAATTCTCCCGAGTGCCACGTCACATCTCTACCCCATGTTCCCCACTGTATGTCCCAATAGGTCTGTTCAGCTTTCCGCTCAGAGAGACTTCACAACAATCCCATATTCAGTCAAGCTATTCCTACACCAAGTCTACGAAAAGGAAAATGGAATTTGGCCTCTGACTGCATGTCCCTGTGCTCTGAGATGCAGGGCCTTTTCTTTTTCCCCCCCGGAGATTCAAGTTGAAGAACATACCTTTATGATAGGTAAAACCTGAAACTTGCCTTGGAGCAACTGGGAAGTTGAAGTCACATTGTGTTGAAGAGGAAAGGCTACATTGCATATTCCGCCTCCGCAGTCTATCTTCTCCTGTGTAACATTGCAGTCGCTCCACTACCCGCTCGAGGATGAAAATAATGCCTTACTAACCACTCCAGGCACTGCTGACAGTCTGTGTTACAAACGCCCGGGAATACTTTTGGTGGCCTGCGCAGGGATGAGCAGCGACGCTGCTCCCAGCGATTGCTGAGACACGCTGAGTCGGGCAAGTATTCCTTTTCTAAATCCACTTCCAAACAGACGCTCAGAGACCCAGTGCCACTTAGCCCTAACACAAAGCATTCAGCATGTTTCAAGAAGAAATTAGAGTCAAAACAACTAGTTAGAAGAAAAAAATAAACGCAGTAATTTTTCAGCTACAATAATGTTTACTCTGTTGAACAAATTCTAGGGCTCTGTTTTTCTCTCCTCCCGCATTAAAAGAATCTCAAAAGTGAAAATGGAACCTGGCAAGTCTCAATAACTTAATGATACAGAATTTAAATACAGAAGGAAGAAACTCCTGCGTCTTTTATTTCCTTTCAAATTATTCTTTATCTGCACTATATCAAAAACAAAACCAAAAACACAGTCCTGAAATCTTTTCAAACTCACTGTAATTTAAACCTCCAGACTGCATTCGAAACAAGAGCATAACAGCCAAAGACCTATATCATTCCTACTAAATCACTCGACTTTTAAAAATAAACCTTCCTTAGCAGTTAGCTTTGTACCGATCTGGCTCACCAAAGACTTCCGAGATGTTTGATTCTTCATCAAAGGTCACTCTTAGAGATGGAAATATATTATTGACTTTGTATTAAGACTCCCCAGACATGAAGAACTCAAAGAAGGAAATGGGAAGTTCCTGAGGATAGTCAGCACATGCAGACATTTATTAAATGCTGACTTCAAAGAAAAATAACAGGATATAACAGAGACTTCCCAGTAGCTTATTTTGAGCAACAAAACAAATCTCGTGTACCTTTCACAGAGGCTGTCCGCGTGCAGTTGTACAAAATGGCTAGTTCACCAAACGCGGTCCACACGGGTATTGAGGAGAGTAGCTTGTTCTGCTGAAAGACTTGCAGGTTGCCCTCTGTCAAAAACCAGCAAGGTAACAAGCGTTAAAACTGGGCTCTGCTACGCAGATGACCTAAAGTGGTTGAGATCACCTTCTCAGCAAACTAGTCTTATGCTCCCAAGAGGAACTGCTCATGCTGTTTTCTCATACGCATGTGAGTAGACGTACGGAGGGGAGAGAGCAGGAAAAGGAGAAGTAAGACCTCCTTTAAGAAACGGTCCTTGAGTCTTACATTTACTCATACATTTAGCAGAAGTCAAGGACATTGTGACTATTTCCTCTTAGGTTTATGTCCCAAGAAATGTGTCCCTTAAACATGTCCCTAAAATTTTGCCTCTCTCTTTTGCAGGACACTTATTATCTCCTCAGAAAAGAAAGGCTACTGAACCATTGAAACTTCAGGGCTCACAAACCCATCCTCAAATTTCACACAAATTTCAAAATGTTATCATTTGGCGTAATAAGAATATAGCTCCCCATTACGAGCCCTGTCTCCCCTTTTTCCCTGCACCATCTATGTTATATAAGCAGAGCTACCACCTTTTTTTTTAACGCTGATACATCTACATGAGGCCAGAAGACAGCAGATGTCCTTTCTAATGTATGCCATGTACGTTCTGCCTTCAATATTTCTGCCTCAACAGAGCGGCTTTTCATACTCCCTGCAGCATGAACTCTATTTTTTAAGAGCTGCTAGACCTCCTAGCGGTCCCGAATTAATGAAGTTTGCAAACGAATTACGAATGCAAATTTCTTTTTCTTCAACATTTTCTGTCCTTTATTTCTTTCAGTGGTGAGATGATGAAAGAGGACATTTCCTCCAGTGTAACTCCCAGGTGTTCAACTCCAGTACAGCTGATCTCTGCATGCGGTTGATTTAGGTTTGAGTGACGGAGCAGCAGCAATCAATAAAGAAGACAGCAGCAACATCGTTTCAGATCTGCTGTTGTTGTTTTATGAGGTTGTCTTACCCCAGCTGTTTTTAAAAGACAGCCCTGAACACTGAGAATAGCTAACTCAGACCTTGTCTCTCAAGATCCCACACATAGGAAACTGGTAAGAGCTCTTAGAAATTTTGAAAAGTAAGTTTATTTTAGAAATAGCTTCACCACAGAGCAGCTTGCTGGGTTTTAAACTGTATCTGCTATTGTTTTGGACAAGAGAGGTTTGGCTGTATCTGCAACAAGTAGGGTTTGCTGGCCTCTAAGCTTTCCAAGTGAAGGAGGTCTCTTGAGTTCTTTTACATAGGAAATAGCATTACACCCAGGTAGAAGTTTCCAAGGCACTTTCTGTTGCCCTCACGCTGTTTCACAAAAACAAACAAACAAAACACAGGTAGAACTTCCATGGCCCTCAGCAGGGCCAGCGTGAATAACTTAGGAGAACGAAAGTCAACACTGAGGTGTCCTGCAAACACTTCTGAGCGACTTCCCTCTTTCTGGCACGTGTGCACTGTACAAACAAGCAGCACTTACCTTCGAGTACAAAAATATGATTGCCTGGCTCTCCCTGTCTGATGATGTAGCTCCCTTGCTGGTAAGTCCTTTCATACATACATTCCACCATATCCTGGATCTGCTGAGGCTCCAGCCTCTTCAGGAACTGATTTTTATTCAGGGCATCCGTGATAAGCTTCTTCTCACTGGTTTCAAAAAATAAATAAATAAATAAAATAAGTTTAGCAGATCTAGGATTGCAGGAGCATCCTATTGACCAGACATTCCTTCATCTCAAGATGGCTTCAACTTTCTGAAGCATCTAAAGCCCGTTCCTGCTTCTGTGCACGTACACAAGGTTAGCAAGATTAGGTCATGCAGACAAATATTTGAGGGGGAATTGATTATTTAAGTCATATCGTCCTGCCTTACTATGCATACAGTGGTTGGAAAGCAATAATGGCAATGACAAGAAGCCAGAAAATAAAAAAGAATATCTGTGGAAATGATTGTACTTAGAGCCTGAATTAGAAATCATAAAACCTTTTCTTCCAGGAGCAAGGTACATTAGAATATAATCATTAACTTCATTTTCTGCTAAAAATGACATTTAATTGACCATGCCCTACATCCTGAGCACAGTACTGCAATAAAACATAGAAATGGCTGATGAAGTGATATGTAAGAGTAAGGACTGTCGCTTCTAGAGCTGCAGGTAGAACTGACTACAGTGTTTCTACAAAGTGTTGCTGGCCTCTCAGGGCAGGATCTGAGATGAGCAAAGCCACGGTTCAGGTCCTGCGTCGGCTGCTTGCAGATTTCACGGCCACCAGCGCCGCATGTCTGCAAGGGCAGCTCCCCGCTGCTTTGCTCAGCTTCCCCAACACCGGTCCCAATCGTGAGAAGAGCTGCTGGGAAGGAATAAATTCTCCTGGAGGGGCAGAAGGCATCTAGCCATACTCCTGGTAGCCACCGCCAGTGTGAATGCTTTACAGAGCTAAAAAGGGGGTGCACAGCTCCACAGAGCCATCTTTCAGTCTTTTTCTAAGTATTTCTCCAAAGTCTACCGCGAGTAGGATTCGCTTTCCTTCACCATGTGCTGCAGTATCCTTCTCCTGACTTCAGGCTCCTCTCTGCCATTAGCTGCCGCAGACGTGTCCCTCTTGGAATACGTTCCCAAACACCCATCCAGCAAGAGCACTTGCCAGTCGAAGAACTGCTTTTTGACAACGGGATCGCCCAATTATTTCCATCTTAAGACTAAAGAATCTATGTGTCATCATACAGGCAAAAGACATGACCTATATTCTGTAGAGCTACACGTCCTATTCGTGTACACGTGTTCAGTTCTTGCTCCCCTTCCAGTAAGGGCTGGGGTGAAGATCCTGAGCCACCTGGGAAGGGATTTTACATGGGCAGCTTAAGCACTGCTGATGGAGGTTGCAAGTTCTAGAAAAATGGGAAAAAAAATCCACAGACTTGGTGACACTTGCATGGATAATTTTGGACATAGAATCATTGGAAAAGCCTTTCAAGATCGAGTCCAATCGTAAACGCTTCAACACCAGGTCTGCTAAACCATGTCCCTCAGTGCCATGTGTACACGTCTCTTGAACGCTGCCATGTTCTTCCTGTTACAGTAAAACAAGCAGCATTTTTTAATACACGGAAATATGAGGAAACTTGCCCTTGGCGATTCATCCAGCCCTGAAGAAAAAACGTAAAAGAATTCCTATTTGAGAGATTGTTTGAGAGGAATCTGCTTTCAAAAAGATCATGTTCAAACCTCCAAAACTTCCAGGCCTTAGCCAAAATTTTTCAAAGATCAAATTTCCATCTAGAAAATCCATATTTTTTTGGAAGCTGAGAGAAAAGATGAACTTATTCAACTATCTCAAGAGATTAAATACACACATAAGAAACAATCCACTCATATTTGACAGTTAAAGCACTGTGCAAAGCTTCTAGGCCTTTTGCTAAAATCAGTCACGTTGAGCTATGCCAAACGAAAGTCTTGTACTCAAAAGCCCTGCAAAATGAATCCTAGATGATTATGCTGTTTGTTCCAACAGCTGCTTCTAAAGGTGTCGAGCAATACTTGATGAAAATTCAAGAAGATCCCCTGGAGATCTTCCTGTAACACAGTTAGGGGATATTTTTTCACATTTGTCACTTTCTAAAATATTTGGAAGAGAAAAAAGGACAAAGCTTGCCCAAAGCTTCACCCCTACGACGTGTTTGAACAAAATCTTTCACCAGTACTTATTTTGTTGAAGAAAGCATAAATACATGTATTTATCCACTCATTTTCCCCTCTGAGCATGTGATGCATGGAGGTTTATAAAATATATTAACTAAAAAGTAAGAAAAAAAGCATTATGCCTAGACCTGAAAGATACACATCTAAAGATAAAACAACTGCTAACCAACCACTACTATGCTGACTGTGGCAATAGAATAAAAACGCAAACTTGTAAATGGCTATTTCTGAGCATGTTCTTCAAGGTTTTTAACTTGATTATCCACAGGAACTGAGGTTGCATGAATATTGTATAATTGCATCAACTTAAGGCAGCCATTCTTGCTGTATTGCATTCCAAGCTACCCAGTTTTTCAAAGCCTAAAGCTGAACAAAGCCACTTCCACCTTTGCAAAGCAGATAACAAGGATCCATACTGTACTCAAATTTATATTTGAGTTTCAGACTTTCAGCTGGAAAAATACAGGAACTCTTGGGGGTCTAAACTTTATGTAAAACAAACCTACGTGCCTATTACCTGTGATTTTAGGCAAAAATAAAGAATATTACTGCAAAACATCATTGTAAAAACCAAAACCTGTAATTGCCGTAATGCCAGCAATAATAAAACTCCAAACTCAGCTACATAATTGTCTTTCTAAGTCCTGGACCTGCTCTTGGAGTAAAGCCCAGGAACATTGCCACTTCATGTCCTAACAGGAGCTACAGAACAGTTAGTTATTAAAGAACTTTAACTTTTTAGTTAAGATTTTTTTTAAAATTTTTAATTAAATCTTAAAACTTTTCTTAATATTTAATTCAATCTTGTAATTAAACTTTTTCCCCCCCATAAAAATATAGGTAAAACGTTAAGAAGATTAATATAGGAAAATATTATTTAATCTGTGACAATCTAATCAAAAGTTAGGATATGCTAGTGCTGACTTTCTGAATTCCTGCCATTCAAACCTTATCACACAACAGATATGCTGTAAAATATCTTTTTCTTCAGTCATAATTCTGGCTCACAGGAAGAAAGTCTACTTGAGCTCTTTAATCAGCTAAGACTTTGATCGTATTTGCTAAATTACTCTTTTTGTATTAAAACCTGTAGATGAGTTCAGTGCCCCAAACTGGCTTTTACTATGTTTTTCATAGGGCAGTTTGAGGTGCCACCTCTTTTTTATGCTGCAAAGAATACATGACAATTAGTCTGGCATGCTAATTACTCTGGCAAAGTTTTTGCATTTTCTAGCACTAGATAATGCAACAAAAATCATGGGTTCCATTTCATTCTCACATTACCTGTTCTCAGGACAGTAATGAAGAGACAAATCAAAGTTTTTGGCCATCATAAAAGACTACAGCTTGAATTAAAATTAAAGAATGTGCAAATGAAGGAAACTGGGAAAGCGCTGAAGAGAACAGAAGAAAATAAAGGTACAAATGGAGTAATAGGACAGCTGCAAATGGTGCAGAGGAGAGGGAAGAACGGTCTGCTCTTGCTCTGTCAGGCAAAGCTAAAACAATTTTTTGCTTTCAGTAAAACAAAGATCGGTCTATTTTGAATCCTAATGAATCAGTGGGAAACCTACCGCTAACAAAGATAATCTTCGAATCCCATTCAAAGATTTTCAAGAGATGAAAGAGGTAAAAAACGAAAGGGGAGAACTTCCTCATCTGGTTGTGTTATACTTTATCTCTTTCAGAAAGAAATGGGAGATGGCATACAAAAAAAAAGAAGAAAATATTTTGAAGTGCTCGGCCAGAACAAAAACATCCAGGCCTCTTCACTCACCTAATCTATCGCACGTTCAGCGCTGCATTTAGACAGCGGAAGCTACAATATTCGCATTTGTCCTAGGCAGCCGTGTCTGCCGTGCACTTTTTTCCCCATGGGCTGGCTATTTTCTGTGCTCGACTCCTTAGTGCAGTTACAACCTGTACTTCACGCTAGAAAAACAGCTGGTGGACTTGAGCACCCAGACCATGCTGGGAGAGGCCAGGCAATTACAAACAGAATTGTTTTCATACAATTTTTTGAAACTACCAGGCCACTGCAGATAGGATATTATCACAATTCTCTTACTCTGGAAAAATCCTGCTAGCTGAAGCTTGCAGCTCCTGATGGTGACTCAGGCAGCCTTTCTGTTCATGAGACACTTCTAACATGCAATGCTGGACATGACCGAGGATAACGCAACCCAGACTGGCCACTTTTATCATGCCAGTTACAGTAAGGATCCATGTATGCCGTGAATCCTTCATAAAAGAATCACACAGATGTGTCTGTGTCTCCCCACACAGAGACACTTGAGCTGCTGGCTGAAGTCCCCGTCTATTCTGGCCAGCACTGTGCTCAGGCAGATACTTGGGACCCTGCAAGGTAAAAGCAGGCCTAAGGGTACGTTTAAGGATACCAATCTGGATAACTCTGTCCACAAGGCCAACTGCTGTCACAGACACCACTGGCTTTTGCAGAGGTGTAGTTGGATTCCAAGAGGAAAAAGTCAATTCAGAACCCTAATTGAGAGGTCCCTAAAACATGACTGCCAAAAGCTGGAAGGCAGGAAAAAGCATCCGGAAAGATAATCACTCTATACAAAACGTTTTGTTATATATTGTACCAGACTGTGTCAACACTGGATTGACAGTTTTTACACGGCTCAGAGTACGTGCCCATAATGCACCCAAGAGACTTACGATGCAGCCAGATGCTCTTCCCAAACCATCCTTGCTGTAATAATCTGAGTTTAGGTGATTCCCTGAGTGGATTCCCTGTCTTGCCTCCTTCCTTCACCTCTTCAGATGGCCCTTTACCCTTCAAAAATTCTTATTGCTTCAGGTACCAGGGAGGCCAATAATATGAGCCCCGTCCACAAACACACACTCCAACGGGCCTTAACCATCTCTCACACTTTTTCCCCCAAAACCAGTGGGAATACCCTTCACTGTGACATAAGAAACAAACAAACAAACTCACAAGACTAGCCAGCATCCAACAGAGATATGAAGAGTATTAAAAAACAGAGAATGAAGAGAGCGCCACTTGCGAGGGCAGAGACAAGAAACGGGAAGGGGCTTCTCTGGAAGGGTACGTCATTGCAACGGCAGAAATTCAAGCGTACGGCCGGCATGCAGTGAGCTCACCTGGAATCCTTTCTGACTTGTGCTTTTTCAAAGGAAAACCTAGCCTGCTTGCTCAGGTCATACTGCCATGTCGTCGGCTCCGCAGACACACCTTCCTTAGCACCTCTCCTCCTGTTAGCGGAGACTTTAAGCCTTGGAGCCCCTTTCAATGGAGAAGGCTGAAGAGAGCTCTCTCCCTGAACGTTAACCACGTCCTGCAGTTTGTTCAGCTGGACGCACTTGTTCTGAAGCTCCTTGGTGAGTTCTGCTATGACCTTCGTCTGCACAGCCAGCTGTTCCTGAAGCTCAGCAACGCGACACTCGCTGCTTCGTAACTCTTCATCTTTTCGCCTCAATTCCTTTTCCAGTTCAAGCAAGCTGCTGCAAAGAACATCAACTTGTCCAGTCACATTGATGCCCAGAGCTGGGTCCTTCCAAAACCTATAGTTGCCAGCACAGCCAGTGGAGAGGTTTCCTACATGTCTATCTGGACGCTTCAGATGCTTGGGTTTCATTGATCCATTTCCCATTTCGTCCAGGGACCTAAGTAATAACATACATGTGTGGGTTTATTTAATTGCCCAACCAGAAGAAAAGTATTAATTGTGATCAGAAGGCAGGTAATGAGGTTAGCATTTCACTGACAGTTCAGTTTGAGATACACAATTATAACATCATAGTTTACACTTTATCCTTTCCAGGCATAAAAGCAGTAGAGGAAAGGGCAGGAAGAAGAGGTAGAGGTTGGTGATGCAAAGCAAAAGACTGAGGGCTGCCACTTCTTTTGCGTGGGCGTAGGAAGAGGTTTGTAATCGTCTATCAACTTCACAAAGACAATATAAACAAAACCAGCAAGGAATAGAAAACCTTGTGCTCTACTGCGGAAGCAAGAAAACTGTGTGAGAGAAGGAAAAAACAGAAAACAATTCTGTTTTATTTCCCCACTGAGTATACAGACCACCCTATTCCATGGGTGAACTTCTGCCTGACAGCAAGGATTAAGGGCTAGAGCTCTTAATAAATCAGAAACAACAAAAAAACACCACTCAGGTACCTGTTACTTAAAAGAAGGACAGGCATACTGATCGGAATAAGGCTCTGACTAGCTATTAACCCACCTCCAACTGTGGCCATAAGCAGATCCACAGGAAGGGCTACCAAAAGGACAAGCATACAGACTCCATCACCCAAATGCTGTCCCAAATTTCAGATTTCCTGAGCGTGATGTGCTTTGTCTAATACCCTCAATGGCCATCTCTTCCTAGTGCTTATCTTATTTTCCCTCTAACCCATACGAACCCCTTACATCCATGGCATCCCTGTTGTTGGGAGTCCAATGATCAACAGTCACTGTTTCACTGTACCCCCATACTGCTCTTGGAGAGCAATGCCTGTCTACAAACGCCATGCATGGACCATAGCAGTGCCAGGACTCAGTTCAGCATATTTTGACAGTACTTTGTACTGTTTTTGCAGTGGCAGAACACCTAGCAGAACATTCTCATGAATGTTTTTACTAACGTCCAAGCAGATAAACAGATTCTCCTGTCAGACATTATAAATGGGGAGAATAAATAAATAAATAAAGGTAGCACAAGTATCGTAACTACGAAAGCAAACTTTGATGCTTCCTGGCAGATTAAAGTCTTCCTTTGGAGCAGCGCTGTGTTTTGAGTCCTCCTGCCTGCCCAGACCCACTGAAAACAGAAAAAGCATCTTCTGTTAGTCAAAGCTAAAAAAAAAAAAGGAGAAGAAATACCAGGTTTCACTTTCTTATCTTTCTACATTTTCACCCCTATGACTATTAAATATAGGACAGGAGAACCAAAACTACTTTGCCAAAGGTAAGAAATGTGCGCCTGACAAGAGCAAATGTAAAAGCACCACCTTGGGAAATCAGGATGAGACAACTCCATCCTTTCCTTCCAGTCTGGGCTTTTGCAGCTTGCTGCCGTCCTGCTCAGCCCTGCTCGCTTTTGCTCCATAGCGTTTTCTCCACTCGGTCTCCTTTGTGGGGGTAAATACCAGGCTCAGCCTCCCCTTACTACATGTTCTTACGGCCCCCATGCTGCCCACTGCTCAAGCTCCCGAGGAAGTCTGCTCAGCTCCCCTCTGCTTTTACTTTTGGTACAGAAGATCTTTTTCCTGGGGTCTGATTTTTGCCTCATCAGTGAGTTATTTCAAGAGGCTTTATTAAAAATACTAGTGTGCTACCCTATGAAATCAGGCTGTCAGAGGCACCGCTCATCCGCTGGCCCAAAGCAGCTGCCCGTCTGCCTCATGAATGAAGGAGAACGTTCTCAGCCTGAACCTCAAGTGACAGGAATTAAGCTAATCCCTTCAACCATGTCTTTGGAGCCAGGTAAGAAGGGGCTCTGGACCATGCGCGGTGATTAGATGGCAAGAAATAATTTGGGAAGCAATTTGCTTTCACTGGCTGCTGTAACTACGAACAAATCCACGGCTCCGTTCCAGTTTGCTGTCCACAACAGCTTAGAACCGAAATGCTGGACAACACAGATCACATTTCAAATCTGGTCTTCCTGATGATGCTCTTTTCTTCTCCAAACTGCTCATTTTGCCCCTCTGCTACATATACATTTCGCCCCAAGTCCCCCTTGGCATTTGGTGTTTCAACGAGGACGCTGGTAGAGAAGTCCATCACAGGTAGGTCTGTAACTGCAGAGGAGAATTTAAAGAACTCACGCTCATCGCGGCACCAAAATAACTTACTTAACTCGGAAGAGGGAACCATGTGTCACCATGTGTGACACAACCAAAGATCTCATCTCGGTGGGCAACCATATTAAAAAAGAGAAGCTGGAACAAGTGTTACAACAGAATTCAAATGGAGAATATGGGAAATATGTCAACATGGGCAACCGTGTGGCAGTCTCTCACAGACCACTACTGCAGGAGCAGTCACCAGGCTTCAGAAAAGGATGCCACAGACTTTTAGGATGACCTTTACAAGCGGATAGGCAGAATGCCCTGGGGCACAGAAAAATCTAGCAGAAAGATCAAACGCACAGATGGGATAGGTTTGCCTTGCAGAGATGACTCTGAGATTGAAGTTCATAATGCAGCAAACGCATGGGAGTGAATCCAGCAGGAGCTGCTGCTCTCCCATCACAAGGATGCAATTAACAGCCAGCGTATGGGGTGGCATCAATCCAGAACGGACACACGACAGTTTCCACCTCGCGCTTACGGCTAATGGAATAGCAAACTCAAGGAGAAGTATTTAACAGGAAGCAAGAAGAGCCTGACAGGTGATTCGGGGTGAGTTAATGCCCAGAGAAACCTCACAAACCTTACGCCTCGATAATTTGAGCGCTGTACCTACTAGTGATGAGACTAAGCCCTAAAACACAGCATGTGCCGCCTGCTAACTACAGAGCCCCTCGCGGCCCCGTCGCAGAGGGACCCAGCCGCGGGCTGGGCAGGCTCAGCACGGCCCCGCGGGGCG
>WBNA01000624.1:98386-118821 GCA_013398345.1 Nothocercus nigrocapillus | reverse complement strand
CGCCCTGCGCGCGGCGGACCGGTCCTTGCCCGCCTTGCGGCGCCGGGCGCTGGCCTGGCTCCCTCGGCCACCCTGCCAGTCCCCCGAGCCTTGCCCTGCTTGGCTCCGCTGGAGAGATGAGGTGAGAGCTTGGCCTGGCTGAAAGGCGCGGGGCAGGGCTGCAGCAGAGATGCCGCAGTCCTCGTTGCCCCCCATAACCGCCCCCGGGCACAGCTGCACCGTCTTGCCGCAGTGCCCCTCCGAGTGCTTGGGGTGCGCCTGATGTGTGTTTGGGGCGCACCTGACGAGGCAAACCCGCCGGGTTTGGCCTCACTGGGGCTGCAGCAGGGCAGGTCCCGGAGCAGAGCGTGGCCGCTGCGCTCCGCACCGCCTCAGTACCTGTCGGGATGTGCTCCGGTTTCGGGTTCTTCTCCGGTGACCCAAACCGGTGTTCTCCAACTCAAGGATTGCTGGACCTGAGCAGTGTGCCAAAACATAAGTGGAAGGATTTTATAACAGTGCTTTGCACAAACATCCCTCCTACTGCTGTTGTCTGGCCAACTTAGGCTGACTCCGTGCTGAAGCCTCTCGGATTCTGGCTGATTTTCTCCTCGCAGCTCTCCTTCTGAGAGCATTTTTACATTCAGCTCAAATCCTTTCTTCTTCTCCTAAATCACAGCCTTAAAACTGCTACACAAAATTGCCAGCACTGGAGGAGAGACGCCAGCATCAGTGATTCTTGCATTGTCTCTAAAATCATCGCTAGTACCTCTCCTCCGTGCATTTCCTGGCAGCACTATGGCTGAAAACCCTGTGTAAATGCACATTCATAAATTACTCCAAGGCCGTCCGTCGCACAAGCCAACACAAGCTTGCCCGCCTATAAATCCTCCTTCGAATTCGACCCCAGCGTTCAGCGTGACTTGCACCAGTGCTGCCTATGATGGAAATGAAGCTGCTCTTCCAAACAAAGTCTGACCTCAGTGCTCAGCACGAGCTACCACATCTCTGCCTATGATGGAAAGGAAGCTGCTCATCTAAACCAAGCCTGACTAACAGGACCAGTCTAAGGAGGGCTACTTATAATGCAGTGCTCAGTTACACTAGACAAAATTAAAAATAAGTGTTCGCTGCAGGCATGTTGCTGCCTACTCAGTACCCCAGCAAACAAATGTTACGGTGATTACAGGAGAAGCAGGTGATGAGAAAGCACAATTCAGCAATTGCTGACTTTCTGAAACTCAACTGCCCTAAGAACAGCAGATCCTCTTGGACACCCCAAGATGGGCGGCAGTTTTTTTTGCTGTTGCAAAGGTCCGTCAGAAACGTGGTCAGGAGGTCAGAGAATGCGCCCCGATTGTGGCAAGGCAGAGGCCGTGCAGGGCCTCACTGCGATGGTGACGTGGAAAAGGTAGTGGGTTCCTTCCTTTGCCTACTAGCAGCCTTGAGAAGGAACCACTATCAACCCCCAAATCATGAAATACCCACTGGCAAGGGAAATTACCCTCTCGGATAAACTCCTGGTTAGTGGAGGTTACAACAGAGCTGCTGCTAACAGAGTTTTAAGGGTAAGTCTTGTCTCTGCTGATCGGACCTAAGTCACTCTTCCAAAGGAAACCGAGTTACTGCATGTTTACACCAGTGAACGGAATCCAGCCCATTATATTTAATGAACGGAATAGACTCCAAGTTTGCATTTTCAGTTAAGTTGTTACTGATTTTTTGATGCTGTTCATAGTGCAGTGGAAGACACAGTGTTAGAAAACTTACATGAAGAAAAAAAAAAGTTTCCAAATCGTTACAGATTTCAATAAAAGTTTCATTCTGCAGCCTGAAACGTAACGGATGTGAACAGTTCTCATAATAAGGATGCTACCAGCTATGATTTTTGGTAAGAAAAATCTGGAAACAAAATATGATTAAAAGATTTTAACTAAGTATTTGATGGGGGAAAAAAAAAAGTTTAGACTCAAAATCAACTTGATTACTCACTGATTAGTACAAAAACCTGGAGTTACGCTTAGTAGTTCTCTTTATTATCTTTTTCTCACCCTTCTTCCAGCAGGTCCGTGTGAGCGCACTATAGTCCAAGGACTTGGGGTTTCCAGTCATGCTGATGTTCTGTAAGCAAGTGAAGCTACAGAAGTCAGAGCCTCATGCAGGTGATCTTAGTCAAAAGCAGTTCCTCGGGAGGAGAGCTATTTAACTGCATTATAACTGGATTCTCAGCTCAAAGGTGTTCTCACTAAGCATGCGCACACAGACAAAAAAAAGAAAAACATGCAATCTCACCACACAAGCTGTAGAAGCCCATAACTCCTATTGTTACATTTACAAGATTCTGGAGCATCACTGAGCATACAAAGCACCACAGAAATGTCCTGTTTTTAACCTTTCCATTTGCAGCGTTGGCTCTTATCAAGAAATGCATCGGAGACTTATTATCCACACAGCAGGAAGGGATAGGAACTTGAAAAGCTGGAGCTTTAGATTCTGCCTTGCTGTTCTTGGGTTTGCATTTGGAAGTAGATAGTATCGAAGCCATTTTCTTTTCCTTGCAGATATGAAGCAAACAGATGGAGGATTGTGGAATAACATCACCACGTCTTTCCCGTTTCTGAAAATATCTTTGTATTCTCAAATAATGTGGCTTTGCATTTGATGCCTACCACCATTTAGCAACCTAGAGATGCACTTCTGGGGTAAAAGAACGAAAAAAAAAAAAAAAAAAAAAAAAAAAGAGAAGCATACTCTTATTGACCTGCTGCAATAACAGAAAGCATAGATTTTCATACTAAAATTGTATTTGTCTAAAGTTTGGTCTTCAGTCTAAAGCTTCAGCCTAAAGCTCACCCCAGACCTCCTGACATCAACAGTCTTTGGGCAGACCTATAATAGAAGCATCAGTTCAGCTTCAGCGCTACAGCAGATATAAATTGTCTAAGCTCCAGGGACATCAATGGAAAAGTATTGAAAAATCTGGAAATCTGAGTGCAAGGTGAAAGACCTAGTCAAATGAAGGACTTAGGCTTTCTACAGGTATAAATACATTTAGAAGCCAATTTTCCTCCAATGTCCTCTCTCCCAAAACTTGCTTTAGAAGCATAATTAAAACTCCTGAGATTTCAATCACAGACAGTACAGCTATTTATTATCTTTCTTTCCTCAAAATAAAGACAAACAAAAATCCCCCCCCTGCATTAGAAATAATAAAACATTTGATAGCTGACAACCAAGCTGTGAGCCACAGCGCTTTAGCCCTCAGGGCCTATTTTAATCTCTTTTATTCTTTATTCTTCTTCATATCTTTGAAAAGAGCAAATTGCCCAAAGATTTGTGAGATTTGCAGATTGATTTTTTTAGTATGACCTTTTAGCAAGACTGCTACAACCAGACTGCTAATCAGCACCATGGTGTCTCTTGGCTGTACCAAGACACATTTTGGCAAATGCTAGGGAGTTTCCAGGCTGCCGCCTCCTCAAGGCCCAGGCTGTGCCCTGTGCACTTCTAAACCCTATCTATAAATTGTCCTTAAATTCAAATCATAAAAAAAAAAAATCTTTCCAAACTTTTGAGCCTTTGTATAACAGAAAGAAATCTCCCTACATTAGCAGACCTCTGAACTGCCCCTTGTTCTAAGCTGGGGTCTGATTCCACAACACCTATGGCTGTAACATTCACTGGATTGAATAGGAGCAAAAACAGCACTGAAGTTGACGTTTCTAAGAGTGTGCAGATTTGTCTTCCTTGTGAAGCAAAGACTCACGCTTCCCACAAATACTTCCTTTGATCAACGGTGAGAACACACAAGCCCTTGCTGTTAAAACGAATAGCAATAGATATTCCAAAATTTACGCTTTGAGAAAATCTGGTATATGCCATCCAATGACACCTCCGTGGTGGCCATGCACAGGGAAACGCAGGCTGCAAAATGGCTTTTTCACAGCAACGTGAGCCCACCCTTTTCCATCCCAAGCATCTCCTTCCAAAACTGTATGACTTTTGCTGGACAGAGCCTGTATGTCTGTAGACTCAAATTAGGGACAGGGTGGTGTGTCGTTCAGCGAACAGACTGCAGAAAAAAGGACGCGTGCAGCCACTGCACATCAGGGAGTTCCCCGTATTATTTACCTGGTTGGTCAAGTCAGAGAATAATCCGGATTGTTATCACCTTCTGGCTAGGAAACTGGAGTGTTTTCCCCAGTGGCTTTCACAGGCAAAACTCTCCTCTCTGGAAAATAAGTGCTTTGCAAGGCCCTGCGTGTGAGCAGAGAGGGCCACTGATTTTTAGGCTCCCTAAGGCAAGTTGGCTCCCAGCTCAGGCGACATAAAGGAGCCCTTGGGAACCCGCTGCCAGGATGGGGCCCACCGAGTCCTCTCGTTGTTTTTATTCCCACAGCCCAGACAAGCCATGAGGGGACAAAAATGATTAAATGATCCCAATAGTTCTGAGGTCTCTTCCCCAGCGATCTTGCAGCGTATGTGGATAGGACAGAGCAAGGCAGGAGGGGGCAAAGGAAATGGCAGAAAAACTGAGTGATTTGGCCACAGCTATCCAAGAGGTCAGTGACAGCCCAAGTGCAGCACCCACTGCCACACCATTTGCATGGTCCCCCTGTCACACATGAGACATCCTACCCCTCTCTTCAGCAAGAGTTTGGGCTGCAGTCTTGCCTTGAGATTGCCTCAAGGCCGCAAGTGCCGAGGGAGGTACCTTGCCCTTCATTCTGCTACCGTTTGCCGGAAAAAAATCCTCCTCTGTTGCTTTGTAGCAAAGGAAACTTCTCATCCCACTGGTTTTATTCAATCTCTGATTTTAATCGTCCACTAAAAAGATCACTGGGCAAAGTACACCACAATTTATTGCTCATCTTCATAATTAATCAACAGACTGAATGACATTAGGGCATCCTGAGCAGTCTGTTTCTATGGATATGATAATAAAAGTTGATGGCATAGGAGAGGGGAGGCAGTACAAGAGGAAATGGAATTGCTTCTTAATTTCCAAACAGAAACCAGTCACTTTGTTACATAAAATAAGGGATGTGCCAGTTTTCCTCAAAATAATCAGTTAACATTTGAACACGGACTTCTTTCAGTGTCAGTTTACTGATCGGATTAGCTTCTCCTTGGCCACAACTTCCTGTAGCTAAGGATACCCCAGCCTTGGAAGTCACAGTGCAGCAAAAGCACATCTAACAGCAGCCTGGTGCTATTTCTGCCTAGGAGAACTCTTGCTCAAAGGCCCAGGTTCTACCATCCTCACTCAACTGGACCCATGTAGGATGGAAACTGCAAGAAGGGTCAATGCAAGATGCAGGAAACAGGTGAACGGCAGCAGTGCTGCACAGGGTTGTTGTTTTTTTCATTTTCTTTTTTTTTTTGCTGTCCTTGCTGAATGATCAGCTTTGTTCTGCACTTAGAGGGCCAACAAGAAACTTCCAAACTGCCCACTCCTTGCCTATGTCTAGGGGAGAAGCAGCATCAGCCTAAAAGCAGTTGCAACCCGTGCATTTTTTTGTAGTTCGGCTACCACGTCCCAAGGCAAACGGCTTTTGTTGTTACATTTTGCATGCACACCTTTCTAATTTTGACCAAGGTCTAATTTTTACAGCAAGTCAGGTTCCTCTGTGGGGCTCTAGGTCAAGACATGCATTTGGCAACTGGCTAAGTTAAAAAGCAACAAACACATTGATCTTATTTGCTGTACCCTGTTACACAAACTTGTACATATGTTTGTGTCTTGCTGACATTATATATACAGTTGCTTCTACGGCTTTCTTTACATGATTGTGTATTCACCAAGTCTGCCTTCTTTGCTCTTGCCCAGCTCAGTTCTTTGATCTAGCAGAACTGTGTCTTGATCAGGACCATGCACAGCTTTCCATCCTCTGTAGCATCATAAACATCTGTTAATCTGAATGGAAAATACCTTAGACACCAATTCCTGTAGGTTTTCCCTCCACCTCACCACTCATCTTCTCCCCTCCTTATGCCTCAAGGACCTGCTGCTGATGGGTGTTTAGAGAAAGCTGTAGATAGTGCCCTGTCAGAGTGTGGGTTACTTCTGCATATCCTCACCTGTCCAGAGCAGAAGGGGCCGTTTTAGCGGTGGACTTGAGCTGCATAGCAAACAGCACGCCCCCAAGCAATATTAGCGTCGTAGATTTTCTGCATTGCAAATGATGGCCTCAATCAATGTTGTCCAGTTCAGCAGGGTGCATCTCACTCCTTCCTCCGACAGCCTGGATGAGTTAACAGCTGGCAGTGCTTCCTCTTGAAGTCACCCTCCAGGGCTACCTCAGTCTGGCTCGTCTTTTTTTTGGATACCTTTTGTGCTTGCCAGTACAGGCTTCATTCCTTGCTAAATCAGAAAGACCGGAGGGGATATTTGCCCTTCCCCAAGCATCACCATTTCTACTGCATCTTCAGTGACGGCCAGTACACAGATTGCTGCTCTGGGATTCCTGTCCCTTCTTTGTACCTCGTTTCGGGAGGCCCATTTGAGACATATCTAGTTAAGGACCTGATGAGGAAGAATGGCTCTGCTATCCCGGCAACATGCTGGTATTCTGTGCCCATTAAAAAAGAAGCAGAGGGGGAATGCCAATAACACAGTGAAAAAGAAAAACCAAGCACAGAACCTTGCAACACACCTAATCCTACCAGCCCCTTTGGCAGACTGCACCAGCGGAAGACATTTCACTGCAGTGAAAGGTGCTGAATGCTCGGAGTAGAACAAAAACCCCAATAAATTGCCAGCCACGTTGTCAACCACAGAGCAGTTGTGCAGGAGAGGCACTCCCGAGCTGGCTTGCTCCGTGGTACTCACATTGGTACTCACATGAGCGCGAGTGGGTCAGGAGTCTCTTGAGCAACATTTTTACATGTACATTTTTACAAAAGCTCACCTGAGCAGTGCAACACAGGATCTGTTCTCCTACGTTTTTCTGTTTTCAGACATTCCTTTGTGATTGGCTTAGGAAGTCCGAAGTTGAAACAACCTTATCTGTTGTCTTGGACAGGAAGTCTCTTTAACATGTCTTTCTAGCAATTCTGAGCCATCACGGTAGAGAATTTTCTAACATACCTGTCTTTTTGGTCATGCCAGATGGTGCAGAGCTGATAGAACAACAGGAAAAACTTGACGATGATTCTTCATTCCCATCACTCTTTGGGTTTCCTTTGGTCAACTTTCATATTTTTGTCTTCCCACATTTGACTGCTGACTTCCAAGATTTCTGTGATCAAATTCAGTCTTTTGGAAACAAAGCTGGTACTTCCAGCGGGGTAAGTCTGCTCCTGCAGGTCTGTGAACAGGGAAGGTCAAGGACAGCTGCTTTAGGACAACTTCCTTAGCACAGTGGCAATGAATTGGGACGCGTTTTACCTGGAAAGGCTTTTGTTTTCGAATACCTGCTTCAGGAAGGACTGCCTTGACAGTTCAGATCTGTGCTCTGAATTGGTCTGAGTGGTTGTTAAACAACTTTTCTTTTTATTTTTTGTTGAATTTACCCCTTGGTTCTTGCTTCTGCTATACAGCATTAATGCTACAATGGCTGAGCATCGTGAAAGTTGGGAACTGGGAGTGGATTAACATCTAATATTGTTGGCAGCCAATTTGTACATTTTCTATCATGGCTTCAGGTCCTGCCTTCTTCTAGACATACCTTTTTTATTCCAGTAAATTTATCTTGAAGACATTGTTATAGATCACCCTGCAAGATACAATGCGAGTCAAAAGCTGATTTCAATGAGTGCTACTTAACTTATCTGCTCCTTAATTCATAAATAGTCACACTAAAGAAAAATCAGTGCTGAGAAATGTCACTGGTGACACTGAGCAGCTCAGAGTTATTGGAATAGAGATAGGGAAGATATCAGCTGTGTATAGGCCCCTGTTGAAATAGTTTTTCCCAATATCCTTCCACATCGGTTGCTGCTTCCCCACTGTGAAAGCCACTTGGAGAGCTTTGCCGCTAACTTCAATAAGCAGGGAAATAGCTCAGGCTCTGCACGGATTTCTGTGGAGGCCGTGATAATACAGCGGGAAAAGCAGCGACCGTTTTCCATATACTTCAGCTTTGACTGTCGAGTCCTGACTTGCCGCGCGGGTCTTCAAATGAGCTGCTTGTTACGCACTGCTCTCCACCGTTGCCCCTAGCGTGCAGCCAGAAGTAATAGGATAAAAACCAAGATGTAAAAAAAAAAATGTGACTTAAAAGGCTCGAAGGCTACATGAACTCCGTAAAGCACACGGGCTTCGCCTTGGTACACTCGTGCAGTTCAGGCATTGCTTCAGGAGACACCTGTGCTGCCATTAATTCACTAAACACTTCCAAGGCCTTTCCCATTCTGCTCATGTTCCATAATTTCTGTCGGTGTCTATATTCATCTATGGCCTCACTGAACATCAGTTTCCCTGGTGACTGCAGGTTTTCCAGGAATCAAGTTTCTCAGGGACGAATGCCTCCATAAATATTGAGAATAAGTTATCAGAATTAGAACAAAATGTGCAAAGGACGTTGTCTCAAATTTACCTTGTGCTCAATTCCTAGAAATGTGGAAGGATATCAAGGCACTGCCATATTTTTCTTTATTTTTTTTCCAAATATAATCAGGCTGCACAGGTCCTTTAGAAAATTTGCATCTATTCCTTTGAACATTTGGAGCATCAAAATTTTGTGCTTTTTTACCACAGCAATATAAATGTATATTTATTTTTCTATCAACTCTTTTAAAAGAAGTTGCGATCTGCTCAATGCAGGACACATAGAATAGCAAAAGTGAGTACAGAGCATATACAGAATACTCTTAAAACATGCTAAAACATGATGATAGGAAACAATGACAAACTTAAACATCAACTTCATGGCAACACAGTTCTGTCTCCTCAGCAGAGAGCAGTTAAGCAGCTTCCTGGGCAAGAGCAGGTTTACACGTGTTTTAACCCAGGGGAATGACAAGTCATCGTATTTCGATCGCTTATTACATACACAGTGAATAAAATTTAAAAAATACACACAAGCCAATATAGTATCTAGTATATACTAATATATACCAATATAGTATCTAGTGGCACCTGGAATAGATGCTCCTGCGCGTGTCTACCTGCTAAGCAAAGGTCTCCTTCTGGCATCAGAGGCAGAATTTCACCTAGAGGCCCTAAAAGCCCCACGGGTGCCTGGCGAGAGCCCCCCGGCGCAGGCACGGGAGCCTCTGCACCTGCCCGAGGGCTGGGCTAACCCGCAGGAAGCACTCGCTGCACCTGGCTGGAGCGTGGGAGCGTCAAAGGACCAAAGTGGTTTTTCCCTTCTGTTTTTACCCAGGCCTAGGAGATGCGAAGGTTAAATGAATTTACCTTTTACCATTTATACAGGTGCCTCCCGCAGGCTTCTGCTCACAGACATACATAAAATCACTTCGCAGTTGCAATTTTGGGGTTTAAATAATTTAGCTCTGACTTCACTACTGACTTGAGTGAGGTGGGTAAATATTCTGTGATCCTTTTTTGCTGACCTGTTATCTGTGGAAAGGTTTTGCCAAAATGGGAAGTTCTGCTCAACAGGTACGCATGTATAGAAAACACCACTTTTTTCCCGGCCCTAGCTAAATACGAAGGTTAAATCTTTATAGTGAACCATTTTGTGCCTAGCAGCCTGACAGCTGAAGGACACCATTTTTGACAGCGACAAATAGTGAAAATATTTCCCCAGATGTGCAGGAGGAATCACTGCTGACAAAGTTGCTTCTGTCCAACAAGTTCTCCTGCCTCAGCTGAGCCATGTGAACTGCTGCTCTGCCTTTTCTTAGGCCTGTGGCAAACATAATGTTTTTAAATCTGAGAAGCCCTTTAACTAACACATTTATTAGCCATTAGCTTTTCACGCAGTGTAACCCGGGTGGTTTTATAAAGCAAGCTCTTGCATATAGGGCACAACCCTGCGGTTGCGTCATGAGCGAATCTGTCTTTGACTGCCCGAATAACACCATATATATAGATATATAGGAATCATATATATAATGCATCTATCGTGCTTTAGTGTTGCATTATAAAGAACCTGAACAACTTGTCTCTGGGGTCTCTTGGGATGAACTGTTAGTAACGACGATCTCCGCAGGTCACAGAGTGTCCACTGCGTTAGAGGGCTGTTACGGGCAAAACAGTCTCAATTCATGGAATTTTGAACAGAGTGAACCCTGCAATTTATGCCAAACACACTTGACACCTTCACTTTGCAAGCATCTATTTAAAATCTGTTGGAACATAAATCCATTATAAATGCTACTTTCAACATTACCGGTCTTGACGAGCATCGGTTACAAACTCTTCCTCTCTGTGGAGCAGAGAGTAGGAATTAACGTTGTGACAATGTGTACATACGCTCCTTAAAGTTTCACTCTTTGCCCTGGGAAGCACATTGCAGGGATGAACATCACAGCCTGGGTCCATGCATGGCACAGACTCCACCCCGTGTCCGTGTGGACCAGACTGCAGGAGTTAACATCCCAACAACGTGTACGTATACCTAATAAAATTCCACCTAGCCCATGCCTTCTGGGAACCAGATTACAGGCATTATCATTGTCACATTCTGAATTTTTATCTCTTACACACCTTTCTCCTGTGAGCTAAACTCTCAAGGTTAACATTATTGCAGCCTAAATATATATACTCCCCACAAACTCCCTCTCTCATCTCTGAGGACCAGACTGCAGGGGCTAATATTCTGTCGGTTTGAGCACATAGGCACTACTTCACACCGTGGTCTTGCAGTACGTGCAAACAAGAAGGCAAAAATCAGTTTGAATATATGTGCATCAGAAACCTCACACCTTGCACCTGAGGACCAGATTAAAGGGGTTAACATCATAATAATCTAAATACTACTGCAAATACTAAATACTGTGTACTGCAAAAGACCTAACCAAGAACACGGTTTTTGAGATAGAATTTTGTCTGAAAAGCCAGACACAAATAATTTAAACTTAAATTAACCATTAAATTTAAACTTAAACGGACTTAAACGTAATTTAAACTAACCCAAAATGGCCTGCCAGCTGTGCAAGTTATGGAAGCCATATGATATTGAAGTGATACATGAATACACCAACGCAGCAAGAACCTGATCTGCAGCAACAAGGTAAGAGGCAACACTTTGAAAACTTTTTTGCATTTTGACCAAAGCTGGTAAATATTAACAGAAAAAAAAAAAAAAAAACCACCACAAAAACCACACCTTAACTTAAAATATTCCCAGCGGTTCAATTCTCAAGTATTTGCACTTGCGTTTTTCATGCAGACTTTGAGAGTTCTGCCTGGGTTTGCTGAAGCCCCCCTCACCTTCTGGAATTAGAGAAAATAATGAACATGGGATCACTTTTCAGCGCCACATGAAGCGAGATCGCGTCTCGCTGTCATGGGCTCATTCCCGCTGCCTTTACGCTGAAGCAGCAGCCGCCTTTCCAATTGGTGCAGGATGCATTACGCAGTCCTGCCTGAAATGCTGCTCGTTTTTTAGCTTTATTCCAATTATAAGGTAAATATTTTAAGGGAAAAAAGGTCAGAAGAGGAGATGGTTTAGGGACCAGGCAAGGTAAATGTTATCGTGATCTTTAAATCTCACCCCAGACATGGTGATGTGGGGGGGGTTTACAGCACCGTGGCACTGAACAGATGGATCTTCCAAGGCCCATGAGCAGCTTCTATGACAGGAAGGGGAAAAACTTTCCCACTGTATGACAGAGGGGAAAAAATCTTTGCTAACAAGCTTTGTTTCTGATACTGACTTATTAGCAAGTTCAACATTTCCAGTCTGCTGTTAGAGGTAAACCATGCGGCTCCCCAAAAATCTCGGGAGGCTGTTTATTATACCCAGATCAGAGAGTGCACGTCCTGGCAAAACTCAGTCCGTGAGCAGAGGAGATCGTACAGGGTACCGCTGAGAGTTTTCAGAGGCGCTGAAAGACCCTTCACAGCTAAATTAACTTCGTGGATGCCTATGAAACGTAACGGAGGATGTAAATTGTGCTTTAAATCTTAGCTTAGCCTGTGAGTGAAAAGGAAGTTCGTTGTGATAAGCAGCACTGATGATGCTCGGAACAGGTCTCGACCAGAGACTGGGCGTACACTGGCCCTGACGCAGAGCTAGAGCTACATTATTACACTTACAGATGCCTGGGAATGGGATTAACTCACATGCACCCAGCTCTGTCCACTGGCACAACCTCTTCCAAATGCTCCTGGTCACTATGCAGGCCTAGCCCTTGTAACAGCTTGAGCTCAGATTTTTACACTCAGATCATTTGCACAGATGAACTCAATTCTTTCCTGAATGCGGCCACCTCTCCCCTTGCCCGGGGAACCGTGGGACGACGCCTTGCCTGGGGAATCTAATGAGAATTCCTTGGGTGAGGCCCAAAAAGCTGTTACCTCAGTGACTTGACGTTAGCTACTATTTTTATTTGATTGCAGCGTTTTATGCTCCGGTCTGGATTTGCAAAGTGAGCAGCAGGACCTCAGGGTTCCGAGGCAAGGAGCCCTCTTGGCCAGGCCGGCTCTTGCTAGCATTGCTTGGGCAGGAGCGCTGGGCGGGATTTCCCTTGGCGGAAAAACAAAACCTCCAGAGAGCAGCGCGTGAGCCCAAACAAAACCTCTCCTGGGCATCCCTTTGTTCCCCTCCCTGTCCCATGGAAGTAGTTGAGCTGCTTCCCACAGGTGGTATTGCATGGGGGGGGTTACACTGCTTTCGCAGCCCTGGGCGCTCCACACTGCGCCCAGGAGCTGGCAGAGCCTGGTGGCACAGGGCACAGCGGTGTCCTGGGAAAGGTCTGCTCCAGGCGCCCTAAAACGGGAGCTGGAGGGCAAGTTTTGCTGGGGGTAGTTTTCACCTCAGCTGACACAACCCTGCAAAAGCGGCATTTTTGTAGAGAGGACTAAAGTGAGGCCAATATTCTGTGAAGTCCTGGCCTGCAGCCCCACGCTGACTGCAGCCGCACACAGTGCTGCATCAGGCTCAGAAAGGGCATTCTGAGGTTCAGGTAACTTGCCAGAGTTAAGCGGTAAATCAGCCCCAGCACTGCAGACTGTGGCATCCTCTTGCTTTGAAGATGAATCAGGTCATTTCCCGAGGGAAAAAAAAAAAAACAAACATTTCATCCTTAAGGAAGCCCTCCGCTATTTTCTGCAGCCCTCCCTCAGCAGACAGCACCTCTTTGGTGCTTCCTCACCCATTTTTGGACAGTGGTTGGCATAGCTGAATGGCGACGTTTCGCTAGTGGAATTGAATTCTCTCGGTGAGAGATGTCCTACCTTGAGCGCTTCGATGTGCTCATATGAAAACTGACAGAGGATTCCCACAAAGTTGTATACGCCTCCACGACGCGGAGCTGCTCCTGACCCAGTCCTAGGCCATGGCATCCCGGAGAGCTACAACTGCCGCGGAAAACAGCAGCCGTCAGTAACAGTTACGCCCACGGAGAATTAGCCGTAGCTTTTGCCATTACTGCTGCTTTTAGTCTTACACTCAAATTAAGAAAATTCTCCTCTGACCACTTTAGTCTCCACATTTAAATGAAGGGCATAAAAAACCCCTCTCCCATCTCTTAAATTATATTCCCTGATTGTTCTGTACTGTGCTAATAGCCCTGATATGGTCCAGGGACCCTCTGCGGTGATCAGCAGCACGTTCCCAGCGAGGGGGACACAGTGCGCAGGCTGATACAGTGCCCAGCACGAGCCAAGGCTCAGACTTGCCGAAGGCGGCAAGCAGGCCCTGGGCTAACTGCAGCGGTCCTGAGCCTCCCAGTATTAGCCTAATGCAAGCCTGAAGTCCCTCTCCGTCTCTGAGTGCGCCAGCTCTCGGTTGCTTAGTCTGAGCTCTGCAGGGAAGTCCTGGGCCTCGGTACCGTTGCTAGAACTGGATGCACAGGCTGTTCTTCATTTCCTCCTGGCCGCAGCACACTCATTAATGAGCAAGTTGAAGGCCACTGGCCAGTGCTGGGGCAGTCAATGTCTTTTCACTGTCAGTCTGCCAACCAAAAAAACCAAAACCAAACCAAACCAAAACAAAAAAACCCACACAAACACATATACCGAGCGGGCAGTGTTCTGCTTGGGCTAGGAAAGTAATTCTAGAAATTAATGGATTAATTAATTCATTTATTTATTCATCAGTCAGACCAGCTAACTAAAGAGGCATAACATGGGCCAGAACCCATAAGAAGGGAAGGGCTCCGTAACTTGATGGCTGCTGACACTAGCACAGATTGCAGCCAGCCGTCTTTGGGAGCCTCGATGTTTCTATGGGAGTTTTACTTAGTGCCAGCCCAACTCTTTACTTGCTGGGGACATTCCTGGCTGATTTGTTCTCAGCGAGGTGACCTGCCTGTGTCAGAGCATCCTGGCCCTTAGAGCAACGAACACCCCCTGCGAGACACCAGCGTGCAGAGAGGGGCTGTTTCGCTGTCCTGGCAGGGCAGTAACTGCCAGCTCAAGATCCAACATCTGGGCCCCAGGAGCTGAGAGGGCCCCCCGGCCCGGGCCCCAGCTACACGTTCAGCAATGGCAGAAAGACAGAATGTTTTCGAAATGCTGCAGCTTATGGACCACCTCTTTCTTTTCCCTCCAGTCTTCCATCCAGATTGAGGGGCTTTGCTGTTCCACAAAAGCTGTGAGGCCAGATTTAAATGGGCAAACAGAAATGCTCATACGACCTACCAGGGAAGCCACAGAGCTGGCAGAAGACATCAGGAGCTAAAATGGTTGTTATACAGACCCAGCGATGCACCAGCGAATGGTTTCACAGAATCAAAGAATTGTTAATGTTGGAAGGGACCTCTAGAGATCATCCAGTCCAACCCCCCTGCACACGCAGGGTCACCTACAGCATGTGGCTCAGGACTGTGTCCAAGCAGGTTTGGAAGATCTCCAGAGCAGGAGCCTCCACAACCTCTCTGGGCAGCCTGTGCCAGGGCTCTGTCACCCTCACTGGCAAGAAATGGTTCCTTAAGTTCCTATGGAACTTTTGGTGTTTCAGTTTGTGGCCGTTTCCTCTTGTCCTATCGCTGGCCACTACTGGAAGAGACCAGCCCCATCCTCCTCGTTCCCTCAAACTCCACAGGTCTTTATTAATACCACGAAGACAAAGGGACTCTGAAGCCTCGTACAGATCTCTCCATTCCTAAAGGTACAGACTTTCTAAGATCTCGTCTATGGGGCGAACCATTTGCTACAGTCGGCCACGCGGTGACACAGTGTGACAGAACGGCCGCCTGTGAGGGGTCAGAGCGGCGGCCGGGATCTGCCCTGCCCCAAGTTGCTGCTGCAGCCGCTTCAGCCCGGTGCCCTCACAGGGCAGTTGGTGCCGCAGGAGTGAGGGGGCAGCGGTGGCTTCAACAGCCACTCGAGGAGCCTCCAAGTTGCTTGTGCCGTTGCCCCCCAGCTGGGGAGACCCGTGTGCCCAAGTGAGCCGCCATGAGGCTGGTGCCTCTCATGGGGAATCACCATCCTGCCCCTTCTCTGCAGGCAGAACCGACGCACTGAGGGCTGAACTTAGCACCGGCGCTGAGCGGGAGGGCGAGAGCAGGGCAGTGCCCAGCAGTGGCAGCAGCTAGTGCCCCAAGGCGACGGGTACCGGCGTGCAGGGGGGACGCGGTAGCCAGGGTAAGTGCTGTTTGCGTGCGTAGAATTTGCATTTTTACCTAATTAACAGTATCCCAGCAGTTACCGGTATTTCCAAAGGCACTCAGAGGTTCTGGCTGAATCCTTCTGTTGTTTCTCTGTGTTTCAGAAAAAAACGCACGCTGTATTTTCTCACCAAACATCTCATACAGCCATCTGGGGAAACACAAAGTGGCGATGATTCCTTCTTACATATTTTGACCCTACAGCATCTACTTTTCCTACTTGCTCCCTTTTAAGCTCCCTTTTAGTCCCTAGAGCAAGGGAGCTTTCCCCGGGATATAAATTACATGGCAGAGACCTGTTAGTGCTCACGCGGTCCCACCTCAGCTGAGGACTCCTGTGTCCTAGGGGAGGCACCCCAAGACTCTTCCTGCAGCGTTTCAGTCCCCTGCCTTTCTGGTTAAATCCGGTGTAAAACGGCCTAAGTTGCAATGTGTGAATAACGGTGGCAGCGTGTGTAAATAGAGCAGTTGGTGCCTGCTGGCTGTTTGTACAATCTAAACCGATTTCCCGCTGGGAATTTCCCCACACACGTCATCTCCTGATTTAGTTTTATTTTTCGTCACAAGAGGGCACTATCCATATAGTACTCTGCACTGACAATGCAATATAAATCATGAAGCTAACTGAAATACATTGAAATTGAAACTTTTTTTTTTCCCCCCTCTTATACCTCCCTATTCTGGTCTCCAGCCAACCCAACTACACAAGCAATTTAAAGCTGCTGTGCCAAGCATGCACGAGTTCTGATTTTTTAAGATTACTTTACTCTTTCCCCCATGATCAGCTTTCCATCTTTTGGTCTCTCCTGGCAAGTGAGGTCAAGCAACTGTTTGTAACAAAACGAAAATCCATGATATATTAATTTCATTACCAGCAAACATATTCATAAATTAGCAGTGGGTACTGTTTGCAAGCAATGATGCTGCAGGTCTGATTTTGCAAAACAGTTAATAAAAAGCAGAGAGCTTTCTTCCTGGAGAAGAAAACCAGCCCATAAATAATGCAATGAAATATGTTTCCATTATATAAATTGAATTCTATATTTATATTATATAAATGGAACTACATTTATATTATATAAATGGAACTTTGATTCAAAAGAAGGTGACTGTCCCTTTCTTACAAACTGACAAGTATCCAATAGCACTACAACAACAAAAAATGTACTTGGACCTACAGTTGTGTGGTACAGAAATGAAGGACTACCTTTTGGATGAAAACACTTTATTTTATACTGAGTATAATGAAAATTCTAAGTTTTGTCTCTTAAAAAACTATTTCATACATTTATCATTCCATTTCCCCTGAAAGCAGATCTAATAATGACATAGCCCTTGAATATTACTCTCAGATATATTTTTATTACAAAAAGAACTCAAATGCATTTTGCGAAAATACATATACATTTGCGTTCAATACATATAGCAGTTCTTGGTTTTCAGTTTACGTATACTGCCACAAAAGAGCATAAGTGCCATCAAAACCAAACAGCTGCAAGAAAAAAATGGCAAACACTGTGTGCCTACCGTAGCGCTGGGGTTTTCCAGTGAGGACTAGCGAAGGCTTGAATGTCTGCAGGGCACACTTGGCCCAATATCTCCTGGAAGAGCAGCTTTTAGAGGTCACTAGTAATTCACATCAACAAAGAGTTTAGGAGGAACACAAGGGCTTGTATTGCCAAGTGACCAGCCACGGGTTAGCTCAGAAAGCCCAAAGTCAGCCTCACTCTGCATAACCTTTTCTTGCCTCCTCAGCGAGGTACCAGGAGCAAAATTTGGTGTGGACTTTGCTCGTGATTTATCGTTAGTGCTGTGACGTGCAGCGTTTTTCTCAAAGGGGTGGCTCCGAGAGGCATAAAACTCTCAGAGTTACAGGAAACTCCTATCATTAATTCAAAAAATAAGGGAAATGACAAGCTCTGGTGGTTGCAGTGAAGCAACAGGTTAGTAACGTGGTCCCTAAGTACACTGAAAAAAACTCAGAATGCATTCACTAAAAATATTGCGGTGTTTAAGTCTGTCTTCCGATCTGGGCAGTAACGAGAGTATCTCTTTCAATGCATGGGACTGGAAAAACCATGAAAACGGAAATAAAATATGAAGGAATTCACATACTTTAAGTCTGATGTATGCAAAACATAGACACAAAGCACAACTTGCTTTTATTTGTGAATCACTCTTTTTCAGAGAGACAAAACTTCGTAGGAATTATTCAAGGCAGAAACATTGGAATGTGTATGAGCAGTCGAGTAAGCAAAACTGAAGAGATTGTAGAGGAGCTACATCATAATCATAGCACGTAACCATAGGTGCACAAGATGCATCTCCCTCTTTTTTCTGTCCCTCAGCTGCCAGTGGTTGCAGCGACTGGGATTTATACCTAACGCAGAGGTTTACAGACTGGGTTCCTTTAATACTCGGTTTTCTGAATATGAGTAGAAATTTTCGATGAGAATCATTCTCTGCACTGTTACGTGAGTGCAGTTAGTCACATAAACATTTTTTAATAGGGGGGCAATTGGCCTCTGAAAATTAGCTCTGTTGACTCTCAGATTAGCTGGGATCACATGGGGATCAAACACTTGTTGTTTCTTCTAGGGCCAATTCTGACCTGTCAGACAGAAGTTAGTACCAAAGTAGTTACCGATTTGATCAAGGAGAAATTAAGAAAAAAAAAAAGGCATCCATTTCTGCCAGTGCAGATCACTACTCTAGCAGCACGGGCAGTAAGAAACATCACCTGGTAGGAAAATGCATCCCAGAGATCTCTCAGAGAAAAACACTTTTTTCTCCCAGAGAAAAACATTTAAAAAGCAGTACCCCCGATCTAAATGCTATGAAGTTAATGAAGAAAATAATCGAAAGGCTAAGGGTTTGGGGGGATTAACAATATCTATCAAAGCTGCAGAGACTGGTGTATGTCACGCTGGATCTTTCTAAGGAAAGTTATAGCATTTTGACTTTCAATTGTGAGATCAAATTTGGGGGCTTACGGAAGTCTCCTGCTGTAACCCCCAGCCTTTGCTTTCTCTGTCCTTCCCTGGAAGTGCCTGGCTCTGGACACTGCTTTCCATTGCAGCTGCAAAGTCCCCTGAGAACAGCTGCCCTTGCCCACCCCTGGGCTTCACGGGACGGGGGAGAGCAGCAGAACGCCCTGCCCTGCACCTTGGCTGGCTCGCAGATTACTGGGGGCTGCATCGAAACGCAGCAGAAAGAGCTGCAAACTTCACCCGATACCGTACATTTGTCTAAAGCGAACTCCATGAAATACATACACACAAATGCAGATGCAGAGCGTATGTATTTGGCTTATAAAAAGACATCCTTTCAGGCCGCGCTATAGCTAGAATATTCCAAAATAAGGAAAAAAAATACATGAACATATTCCAGAAAAGCTTAATGCAGCACAAAGCATCCGTTGCCTTCAGTGATGCACTTTTTGTGACTGGGCTCTCACTTCAAAACCCACTGATTTTTATCCATTTTGAGTTTAACTGTCAGCTTGGGAGAGGCCGCGCAATTGTGAACTTGTCAATCGAGCAGTTCCATTGCCCATCTTGACCAGCTCCGTTTTGCGGCTTAAAAGCAGCACCTGTACTGGGAGACGAGGGCAGGGCCTCACGGGCAGAACGCAGAACTGTTGGGGAGCAACTGTCTGGGTGTTTTTAACCTCTGCTTTTGTGCGTCAGCCACTTCTACGCAATAGACGGAGCTCCTGTCGCTTTTGAGCGCCGAGTACCTGTCACCGCTGAACTGGGATGGGATATTAATTCCTGGCTAAATACTGAACTTTTTCCCTTTAATGAGCTCTTGCAGCTCTTCCTTTTGGCGCACGGCTACCGGTTCCTACCGCCGACTTCCAAGGCGGCGCTTCAACGGACTAACGGCAGCTGGGGCTGTACAAACTCGCACTGGAAGCCTCGACGCAGCGGCCGCACACGCTCCCGCGCGAGGCTGCTTGCGCTACTTCTCTTCTTATTTACAAATGCTTTGGCCAAGCCACGTAAATCACAAGCGCGTTTCTGAGGGCAGCGGGCAAACTCTGTTACAGTGCGGGAGGGAAGAAGCTACTCCCATACGTAGCTAATCCTCTCTTCCACTCTCCGGCTTCCCCTAGCAATAAAAATGCAAAAAAAATCAGGGTAATGATAGCAAATATTTTGTCGCAGACACTGTTTTTATTTAGGCACTACCTTCATTTATGTACCTGATGCTTAATACTATAGTATTCCCAAAAGGAGGGGAGGAGGAAAACACAGTGTTCACCCAGCATTTTAAATCAATTGACTTGAAGTCCTGCATAGAAGCCTTAAAAAGATCAGGAGCGGAGGGCTGGAAAGACCCTCTGAGGAAGGCTGGAGGTTCAACCTGCAAACTGCAGAAACAGTCCTCGGAAAGGCAGATTCCCTTCTTTGAAAAAATTAGCATTTGTTTTTCTCCTTCACCTTAAAACACCAAATGGGAGCGGAGGGGAAGAATCCTCTTCCACCATCGAGGTTCCCGGCACTTTCCTAGCTGAGGTCCACGGGATATGAAAGGCCGTGATTTCCAACACTTTGCACCAGCAAACGGCTTAAGGACAGCATCTCTGCTGACTGAGGGTACTTCAACACGCTCTTAGCGCAACTCAAAAATCAGATTCTGGCCTGAAAACGGGTTGACAGAGCATAAATTTAAATACCAGCCTACGTGAAAACTCAAAAGATGCACTGCAACTGATACTCTTAGCTCATTTCTTTTTAAAATAACAGTGGCAGAGCAATTGCAAA
>WBNA01000624.1:71644-98323 GCA_013398345.1 Nothocercus nigrocapillus | reverse complement strand
AAGTATGCAGAGCTACTACAAACTTACCAGGTGCGTAACATACTGAACTACTTCACAGTCATAATGATAACCCATGAAATAAACACAAAGGGAGATTTTTGCTTGCAGATGGAGTTGAAAAGAAACCTCATCTTTTTTTTTTTGCCATTTCAGTCAAGCTGGATTGTGTTCTCTCCATTGTGACCCCTTCAAAAAAAAACCTGTTATAAAAATGAATTAATAGAAACATACTTTCATATTTGAACATAGTTTGTACATCAGTTTCTCAAAGACCTAGACCATCAGTTTCTCAAAGATTCTAGAAAAGTCAGCTTTTTCAACCTGATGTAAGAAGAAAGCCAAAAGTTATGGAAAATTAGAGTAACAAAACAGTATAGTAAAAATAAGAACATCTGTAGCACATACTGATTAGTTGTAAACAATTAAAAGAAAGAAAAAAACTCCCTACAAGGCATAAAATAGTTGAAGCTATATTGCTACTGTATTTTTCTAGCAGGTGTATTTTCTATCACAGTCTTCATTTTTATTACCATATATTTTTTAAATAACTTATAATAATAATAATAATGAGTTTGCCTGCCAGCAGCCAACTCAAAAACATAATGGAAAAAGAAAAAAAAAATAGACACCATTACAGTGGTGGGGAGAAACTCTCCCCAGCAGCCTACTTGTTGTGTCCAGTCCTTTCCCTTCTTAGCAATCCTGATTCATACAAAGTTCCTGGCTAAATTCAGCTTATCGGGAATTGAAATTCTTCAATTCAGACTTGGGTTTCAGTGAGAGGAATGGCAATTTTTTTCCCTCTGCGACCTAGTATTAGCTCTGGATTCGTAGCAGCATCAAGCTCCAACGTAAGGAATGGGAAAATATTCCATCCAGGTGTGAAATGATTCATAGGCAGCATCCAAGCTCTTCAAAGCCTTCTGTCAGCACCGTCTTCGATCAATACTTAAACCGAGTGGGCTGTGATTTCATCTCCGCTGTCAGCTGTGAGAAGCTGCCTGTTTGTCCTGTTTGTCAACTCGTTTCATCTTTGCTGACACGGTATCTTGACTGATGCACAGTTCTCATCACTCTGAATGGCACTCGGGGCACAGGAAAAAATAAACCAAGCCATGCCCCTTAATAATCCACATAATGCAGCAACGGTAGAAAGAGCAGCCATCTCATATATTAGACTCTGCCCAGGAGCGTTGACCTGAAAGAAAGAAAAATAAATAAGAAAATCGTCTGACTGATGTAAATATTTTCAGATAGGTTCAGAGCACCCCAGATAAGGATTCTGTGAAAGCGAGGTTAGTGTTATCACAGTTTTGCAAGCCTGAAGTCTTTCTCTGTCCATCTCGCCTCTGTGGGTTAGCAGTGGCTGTATCCTGATATGAGGAGCTCTCCCTTTCCCTCCCTTCCCCAAAAGAATTGGGACTAGTCAGATAGAATGGACTATTCCTGGGATATCAGTATTTTGAGGAATACAGTGGAAGCGTGTTTTAGGGGTGAAAACACAGACTATCCACATGCCTATCTATCTCTTTGTCTCCATCTAGGTACCTGAATAGCCTTCTCTGCTGCCACGAATTCACATTTTTTTTGTATTTAATTGGCAAAGCGCTGCCCTGCCTATTCATCTATTTTTCATAATTAGTAAAATGAAAGAGGTGGCTGGGCTGTGTTCAGCCTGCAGTAGACAAAAGAGCCAAGAATGGGATTTGCTTAAATTCGTTTTTGCCAGCTGGAACGCTGCATTATGTTACCTGATTTCATGAACAGATTTGCCCTGGAGTTATCTTAGTGCAAAACTCATGCTTGCCTGAAGAGACGTGCCGGAAGGGATGCAAGAGCTGAGGAAATGTCTGCCTGAAAACTTAAGTGCTCGGTAATAGTTGCGAGGAGAGAGAGACTTCTTTGAAGTTTAGAAAATGTTTTGCTGATACTGAATGACACAAGAAATTAATCTCCTACCCCCTGAGGGAGAGGAGGGCTGAGAGGGTTGAAGATAAAGAAGAACCGACTGTGCTCATTTTTTCCAGGAGTCTAGGAGCAGAGGGGAAATTTCCACGGGCGCTGTGCCCCATCTGTTCAAGCATGTAGCCTGCCATTTGGTTTTAACTGCCTGATGTTAGCTCCGCATCCCATTCTCTTTATTTATTGATGTGAATAACCTTTGACACAAACCTCAGAGTCTTCCATCTGTCCTTTTCAATGTGATTCTCCGGACTTTCACTCTCATAGGAAGCCAAGTAAAGTGCTGCAATCGGAAACAAATACAGTACGTTTAGGCCTGCCGGCATTTTAAAATTTGCTCTCCTTCTAAAGCAGGCTGGAGTTAAATGAAGCAGACCTATACTAGCCATCCTCAGGTTAGGGCTTCAGAATCCCATTCAGAAGTACAGCCTTGCTTATAATTACGTCCGGACGATGTTAACAAAGAGTGCGTGAGAACAAAGACTGCCCTAAGGGGGGAAAAGGAGCTAGTGAAAAGCTAAAAAGCCTGAGAGTGGAAGAAAACCTTCTCAAAGGGGAAAAAATGAGCCCAGGGCCATGGTTCTAGTGCTTTGTAAGCAAACAGCTAAGTCCCGTGTTCTCTCTCTCTTTTTGCACCCTTTAGTGCAAAAAGCATCTTGGAGGTCCATATATATGTATGTGAGCATATATGTATATATGTACCTCACATGGTGTTTATGGTATCCGCCCAGAAATGGTATTTACATGCCCATAAAGGTTTTTCATTCCATTTCCGAAAAAAAGGACAAAGACACCTTTCACAGACCGCATGCACCCTGAGGAAAGGATCTTATTCTCTCCCTTATTTGTAAAAGAGAAGCATTTTGTAGTTTCCCAAATAGAGATATCCCAAAATAAAGATTTTTTTTTTATAAAAGCAATAACTTAACGTGGATAGAGACTGAAAAATAGCAAGTGACACCTGCCCTACAGGAAGTTTTAGAGTCCCTTACCATCATCGCTGAAGACTGGGACAGTAAGCAAGTGCTGCAGGATCTTGCGATCCCTTTCGAACGGACACTCCACTTGCTTCCACGTCATAAATTCACTCACTTGTTTTGCCAACTCCCAAAATTTCTGCCAGAGAGTAGAATAAAAAATGAAAGAAAGGTTATGTCGCAGACAGCCTTTTACCAGAACATTAAAAAGAAAAGGGGCAGGCAGGGAACAGAGAGGTCTAGGTTTCAAGTCCAAGGCTTGGATTTTCCACGGTTTTTAATCTACACTGTCTGCAGAACTCTGCTTCTAACTTTTGTGTTTCTGTTTCAAACTGCAATGACTTTGCACTCCTCCACCCTTGAAAAATGGTCATTACTTCTGAATAAAAACAGCAAATCATCATCTATACTCAGTTTTCTTTCAAAGAGCTAAAAACACTACTATGCCCCACTTCTAAAGTGATGATGCGTATTTTTATGTGCTTTGCACCATAAGGTTTCTAATTCTCAATTCAAAAGTCTCTAGATATTTAATGCTGACATTTCTAAGTTCAGATGTTCCATTTTAGTGGCTAATCTGAAACGCTCAGTTTTCCTCATGGAAATTTGTGCTAAGAATAAACATTTTCCTTGCCCTGTTACCATTTCTAGACAAAATCTTGCAATTCAGCTTTAACATGCCTCACACATACTTAGCTCCCTTGAAGAAAAGAACATTCCAGGTCATCACACAACGTAAACTGAGAAACAGGCTGACTACAGCAAGCAAAAATTACTGTAATTTTGTGCAGGTGGTCCAGGCATTTTAAAAAAATGAAAGTACCTCAAAACAAATCCTCATACTGTCAGGTATCTAGCAGGAAAGCAGACCAGGGGAAGGGACTCACTGATGCTCTATCACACATTTCCTCAGAGATAATCTAGGACTTACATGGACGAAGACACTGTGTATATATTATGACAAAGGTCAAACTCATCTTTTACATTGAAATTCAAGGAGAAGCCCCCAGATTTTGTTCTGTACACACAAACTGTTGTTTTGTATATAGAAAATATTATTTTCTATTTTCTTAATTAAGAAAATATCTGAATTGGAACGTTTAGATGAGTGTGAGCACTGTGAAGGAGTTCTAACTTTTTGCACAAAAACTGTTAATGCTGAAACAGTTTCCATAAACATTCCAGCTCAACAAAACTGTATTTTCCTGATGATGTGTAAAATGCCCCACATTCAGTGTACTTACTTCAAAATTGATGTGGCCATTTGGAAGACGATTGGCACAGCCCTCATTGAGGAAGTAAATATCTTTGATCAAGAGGCTGAAGAAAGGGATCACGATCTAAGGAAAGAGCACGATTATTGTCAGTTTGGTACCATACCAAGACATAATGCTCCACAGAGAGAAATACAAGGTGGTCACACAGTACAAAAGCAACATAAAATACCGTGGAGGACTAAGATCTGTATAGAACGTAATGTTTGTCTGTAAAGAAAGTCCTCCCTCACTTAGTCCCTACAGCTTCGTTGCCAGCTTTGCCTCAAACTGCTTCCATAACCCTGGACTGCTCCTGGTACGTCACTCTTTCAGGGTCACGGTTACGATGGGTTATTGCCCCACTGCTCGTGCGTTATGGCTGTGAGGTGTGCTTACCATCCCTTCATTTCTACGTGATGCCCCTGCCGTATTTTGGCTTGTCAGCACACTTGCCTGTTAAATTTGGAGGTACCTACTTCTTGCTCACGTTTTACTAACGTCTCTGGAGCTGCTGATGCCCGAGCGAAGATTTTGTGGGGAGCTGCGGAAATCGTGACCATAGATAAAGCCCGAAGGCAAGAGCTGTCCTGTCATCTGCTGGCTCCTCCTGGAGTCCCTTCACTCCCTTCAAACGTTATTTGTTTCCACCCTTCCCTGAGCTGCGTGTGCCTTCAGGGCCAGCAGACCAGAGCTGGAAGTTGAGGGAATGGATGGGTGACACACTGTAATCAAAGCAGGCAGAGCGACACTGTGAAGAGGCATCAACCTCCTTAAAACAAGAGGAGCAAGTGAATCAGATAAGCACAAAATCTCCCGGCTTTGCGAATTTCACTAAGAGCTGAGTAAAGAGATGATCACAGAAAATAGTTTGGGGAATGGTTATTCACACAAAAACGAAGACAGGAAAACGCGGGATCGGTTCAGCTGAGATAGAGTTTTCATCCAACAAGCAGTGATATACACAAGTACTGTGGAGTTGTAAAAGTCACTTTTCTCTGAAAAGAATTAAGCATTCTACACCTAAACTTCAGCAAGCAGATCCTTAGGACTCAGAAAAAGCCAGTATTTTACTTTCAGTGAGAAGCATCCGTATAAACAAGCAGACTGCACATAGATTAGCCTCGTCCTGTCTGGTAGTTTAATTTATTCTGTAAGCATCAGAATCAGGTTTCTTAAACCTAGTATAAAGTGCGAATATGACAAGAAGTTGACGAGCAGCTGCTTCTAAGTGGATTAAAGCTAGCAAGCCCTTGGGCTTTGCTCCACAAGAACTACAGTTAAGCTTCTGCTTTAATGTGTAACAGAATCAAAATTACTCCTCAAAAGCCAGTTTCTTTTGAAGAGGTAAATAAAGACAACCCCTCAGTTGATGGAAAATTCAAAGCTACAGTTAGCAAGGGGAGGCTTTAACACACTGTATTACATGGGCATCTGATTCATCTCACCTTTTCCAGTAAGAAGCTTGTTCTCTTAGGAAATATCTCAAGCTCATCTGGCAGAGACTGTACAGGAAAGGAACTCCACAGAACCAGAAAGCTCTGTCTAGGCTGGGGTTTGTATTCCCTGTCTCAGGGAATACATAGCACAAGAAAATGCCAATCTAGACACTCTACAAACGCCTGTGTTTGCCAAAAGCTGAATCCAGTACTAGAACTGGAGGAACCTTTACAGAATAATCCCCTCCCAGCAAGAAGGGATTGCTCTTCTTGCTGTACTTTAACCCTGTAGATATAAGCACAAATAAGGAATGATGCTTTCCTGCATTCTGCCATGCCTGGCATTAGTCTGAAATGAAAATGTACAGGTCTTGTTCTGCCACTGGTAACCTTAGCCCTGGCTGCTCCTCAAGACTCCTCTTGGCTCCGGCTTTGTTCACGCCAGCTGTTCTGGCCCACTGCTCCACACCAGCCAAGTGACTGCTGTAGAGCATAAGGAACTAGAGAGGTTGGGGACACTGCCGGGAGGTCCCCTCATCACACGGGCCCCACTGCAGCTTCAGGACCTGCTTAGTAATCCTGTTGCTCCTGATGAGGCATTTCATGGAATGATGCGTTTCAGCGTGAACGGGGTACAGGAATGATGAAAATAACTGCTACAAAGGAAAGATGAAGCTTTCTGACTAGCATATTCTTGCCCCAAGATGAGGTGAGAATTACATTCTGCTCTGCTCTTTACACCCCTTCATTTAAGAAGGTCGTTGCCCAGTAAATCGCTGCCCTTTTTACAGTCTTTTTTTGTCACAGAGAATCTCACGACAATCAATCCTGAAAGACGGAGGAAAAAGAAGATCAAAGTCAGCAGCAGTTCTGTGTACCTGTTGAAGACCTGACATAAACAACTGTGGCTTTATTCACGTTTTAGAATTAACTTTCTGCATGGATTTTAAAGCTTTTCCACTTTTTTTTTTAAAGAAACAAAGCACCTAAAAATGAGAGATGCCTACTGCCCTTCTTTGAAGCCATTCCTTCCACACTTAGTATATGCTCTAGGATGCTTATCAAGGTTTTTCTTCCTTATCCTACCTATATTAACAAGAATCCATCCTTTTGCTAATTCCACATGCAAACAACACCATCCATAGAATAAACACGCAGAACCAGAAATAATCACAAAATAACTTTTAGCCACTGAAGAACAGAACCTTTTCCCCAAATTAGCCACCTCTGAACTAACTTTCATTACCCACAGCTAGGCCAGCTGATCTCCCCTCCTTCGGGCATAAACGCTCTGAAAGGCACTCTCCCCAGTTCCCTCCCCTCCATCTTTCAGTGAAGTTAATACTGTGAAAGGAGGAGGTACTGAAGGGAAGGAAGTCCCTCTGGAGCTTTATGCAGGGCGCACACACAAAAACCATGCGAACGTGTGATGACACTCATGAGCTCTTCTGAACATAATGCCAAGTTACAGAATAGCATAAACTAAAGAACCTTGTTAGTTGTCCTACCAGCGCTCCTCACCTTCCGCTTACAAGTAGTAATTACAGGGATGATAAATTCCTCTAGTGACCTCCTTTCAATCCTCAGGTTTTCCATTTGTATTACAGACAAGGAGGTCAAAGGCTTTTGCTTTGGGAGTAGAGTTCTCTGTGAACTGAACTGAGGCAATGTGTCACATTTAAATCATCAAAGCAGTCACTTAACGTTTGCAGCTTTCAGTCAGTACCAAGCTGGACTGGATTTCAGCCGGCAACGTGGCTTTCTGAAATATTCTATTTACTTGCTTGCTAGTTTACAAGCAATAGCTAGACATTCTAAGCACAGAGGGATTCAGTTTTGAGGTTTACGATGACCATTATTATTTAAAGGCTCCTGGTTATAATTTCTGAGAACCATAAACTTCAGGCACATCTTTTCATGCAACGTAACAAGTACCTTTCGGTTCTGCCCATGCCAAGCGATTTGTAAACGTACCTTCTCTCTGTTGCTGTGAGCTGTCAAGGACCTCTGAGCGGCGCCACGCAGAGCAGTTCGGTAATTATAAAAATTACTAGAAGGGTCCATCTGATGCTGCAGGCAAGAAGAATGTAAATAATGTCACTACTCGCCAGTGTCACTACTCACCCACAGCACTCGAGCAACAATTTTAAAAACCAAGAGAAACTTTGCTTAAAAGAACATTCACCCAGCACAACCAAGAAGGCAATACAAGTCTAGGCAGGAAAGCAAATGTCGCCTTAACGGACCTTCTTTTTTCTCTCCCAACCAAAAAAGGGGAAAAATAATTTGAAAGCCAAAACTCTGAACTCAGATGTACAATGGACCTTATCAACAGTATCCTGCTCCTCGTGCGTACGCAGATTTCTCAAAGCTGATTCAGCAGCAGTGGCAGGCTAAAATTAAATAGCTAAAGCTGTTAGTGCCCCCCATCTTTCTCCCTCGGTGCCCCAACACAGACTGCTGCCCTCCACGGCTAAGATGACTGAACGGCTCATCAAGCCAGCCCTTAACCAGCAAAATGCAGCCTGCGGAGTAAGTTCGAACTAAATGGGGCTGTAATCGAAAGAGCTGCACCCCGAGCCTTGCAGCCAACCCCAACACAAACCAGCTTAATCCCATCCAAGCCTGCAGGCAGAAAGTGCAAGGTGGCCGCACCTCTCCAGGACGTAAAGAGCACTGTGGATCTCTATATTGCTCATAAATAGCCTGAATTAACCGACTGCCATTTAAAACGGGAAAATTAACTTGTTGGTAAAGAAGCGGTAAGGTAAATCACAAATTCACAGGCTGCTGCACCTTCCCCATCTTTGACAAAGATCTGAACTACCTGAAAGTAACTGCCAACCAATTAATTCAGGACAAATTTCTCTGAACAGACAAAGCAGCTGGTGTAGAGCTTAATGGAATGCTCAAAAACAAAACTACGTTAGGCGGTCCACACCATCTCTCTCAACTACATCTATCTTTGAGGAGTTTTTTTCAATTGCTCTTCCATTAAAAATAACAATTCGTTCAATTCTCTTCTTCCAAATCAAAAAAGCACCAGTCAGCTGAAAGATTCTTATGAAAACTTCTGACATTTTCAGTAGGCACACAAACACTCTAAACAAAACATGTCTCAGTGAAGCCAAGCTTGTACTTTAGAACCAAAAGCGACACCCTGCTGACAGCCTTATGTCCACATACCGGCCAAACTTACCTCAAGGATATCGAATTTGGCTGTCTTCACTTTTGCCCAGGTTTTCTTTAATCGAGAGACAGGGCTCATGTTCATGCCAGCTTGATTTGAGAGAGAGAAATTGTTTGAAGCTTTAAACATCTTTACGATAACTAAGGCTTGTAAGCATTTCTAAAGGAGTTACTAAAAATAACAAAATAGAGCTACTCGGAAGTCAGACTTTTCAGCTGCTGGAAATTCCATTTTTAAAAGGGAATTTTGAAAGCATAAAAATCAGCATTTCTTACAGAATGAAAGCTCAAAAAAAGCACTATAACATGATTTCATGTGGTTTTAATACGCATGACCCATAGGTAAGAAAACCAAAACGATTCATCTCAATACCTTCTCTTACAGATTTAACTGAAAGCTGAACGTGGCCATGAAATTTTCCTATTTCAGTAAGAAGATATTCCTTTTTTTTTTTTTTTTTGGATTAGATATAAAAAAAAAGTGTAGATTTTTTAATCCACTCCATGGTGCAGTAGAAATAACGGAATGCATCAGTTCTCTGTTACTTGAAATGTTTATATTCCAATTTAGGATTAAAGTTTATTTTTAAAATTGGGGATTTAGATTTCTGAACACTTGCGCTAAAAGCTTACTCCTTACTGTAACTTAAACTACAACAGAAAATCTTTTTTTACATATGTAATACTAAAAAAATTAGCAATTATCCACCATTTCTTCTCCCAGCTTCACACTGCTGAATGTGCTAAGCAGTGAAAAGACTTCCACATAAAGCACTGCTCTTCTTTTGCTGTGCATGTCCCTGACATGCAGTCAGGGACAAAAATTCTCAGGCCATATACTTACAAATAATAGCCATTAAGGAGTTAAAGTTGCCAATGTTGAAACATTCCCGGGCTACGTCAGTGAAATATTCTATCACTCGGGCTCTGTGCTTCTTCTTCACGGGCTGCAAGAGATGCCATTGGAAAGTTACTTCAACTGCTCAAATTCTTCCCAACATTTATCCCATCCCTACCCTGTGATTTACAAATAGATCAAACCATACAATTGTGTTTGCAAGCTCTTCGGACAGAAGAGACAAACTAGACGATGAGGCAAGTAAAGGGCAACGTATTTGCGCTTCAGCCCTGTGCTCGTAACGTCCACACATGAAAGAGTTCCAAGCTCAGGGAATGAAAAGTCAAAGGGCTCAGGGAAGGGGACAACAAAGCTAAAGAGGTTCCACAGTTTTGCCGACAGCACAAAGCAAAATGTTTTAGCAGAAAAAGTCCTTGCTCACCATACAGATCTCTGTTGCAACCAAGTAACTGAGCCTGTTAAACCACTCTACATAGGCTTCCAGGTTACGGGTCTTCTTTCGATCTCCGTAGCAGCTCTGCAGGCAGAGGAAAAATTGCAGCTCTCACTGTAAGCTTCAGTTTTGCCCTGAGAGATCCTTGGCCTCCTACCTTGCGATCCCCAGTTAACTGTGAACTCGGTTGTGTTAACTCAACTACCCCAAGTGTCAAAAGGTGCGAAGGAGAGCAACAGTGACAGCGCAGGCATGCAGCACCTCTTCCAGCTCCATATTCCAGCTGCAAGTCCTGCCAGGATGCTTTGAGGAACAGGGACAGACTCACACAAAGAATCCAAGCTAAATACCTGCCTAAGTGCTTCCTTGCATATGAGCACCGTTTTAGTCCCGACTCCTGTCCTGCCTGGGTGTTAGTGACAACTTTATACCCTCTGCAAAAATACAACGAAGTCCATCCCTTTGGCACCTTAAATGCAATTTTTATACTCAATTAAAATACTGCATCCTGACTTTTGCAGATCAGATGAATAGTTTTGATTTGCTGCTCCTTTTGCTGCCCTATTTTTTAGTGCCTTGCCACAATTTCCATACTACCTCTGCCTGAAAAAGGGCAGGCAGAAGTTTCAGTAGCCTCTACCTATAAAACCATTCTGAGAGTCCGTCTGTCTGAGCTACAAATTAGAACTGTGAGTCATTCTGTTCTGTTTGCCAGTTTTAGGGAGGATAGTAATTCCAGTGTTAACTGCCTGATTTTGGCACAGTTAATTTAGAGCGTGAGTCATCTTGAACACAACACTCCGAGAGATAAGAGCGCCAACACGGTGAGTTACACACAGTGCATCTTCACCCTTCATCCCACGTGGATTTGGAGCTCATTGCCCAGTTTTTATAACATGTGCTCTATGTGCAAATAGCCACTCTGGCCAGTTTGCTGCAAAAAAATGTCGGTTTACTAAAAGGAAGAATGCGTGCTGAGAATGAGTGATGCAAAAGCCAAAGCTTAGCTCGATTTTTGAGGCTACAGGCCACATAGATGGCCAGGAGAAACCATTCCCAGGATTAGGTTATGCTGTAGTTTAAATCAGAAGAAATAAGAGATGCCTTAAATGGAGTAGGTTTGATGCCACTCCAAGCCCAGAATGCAGGCTAAGCTTTGCAGCTCATGGAGTTCTCCTCCAGTAGGAAGGAGCATCACAAGGGAAAAAAAAAAAAAACAACAATTTTCAAGAGGAATACGAATATGGGAACATCTCACTTCAGAGCTCATTTCTACTGGTCCTCAGTTGTTGGAATTTCCTGCTCACCAAGTCCCTTAGCTCTAGCATCTAAGTGCTCTATTTCAGAACTGCACCAGCCCCCCTCCGATTACCTTGTCGTTATCCAAAGGATCCTTTTGTACAAAGGCCTGGACAAATTCTTCTGGTCCAATATAATTCAGTCGCTCCTGAATAAAGCACACAAGCAACCAAGTCGCATTCGATGTTACTCTGCATTTCAAGAGGAGATGCAGGAAGAAAATGTAGTTGAAAGCTAAAAACCTACCAGCTCGATGTGCGTCAGCTGCTGAGCTAATGTGTAGGGATCATTGCAGACTGTGATTATGTCCCTCTGTATGGACTGGGGCTTGGTCTTTAGCGCCGTGAGTCGATCTGTGGACGTGGCACTGATTTTTGCAAGTACTTCCTCATATTGGCTGACAGTGGCAAGTTTCCGAATCAGGTTCTGGAGGAGCTGCTGTACATTCTTCCGATACATCTATCGTGACACGAAGCAGAGAGAAAACATTCCCAAAACATGAGAGCATCGTACTAAAGTCTGCATGACACCAAAACAGACTGATGCTGAAACACCTCTGTTGTCAACGCTCACCTGTATGAGTTACACATAGTGTAAGATATGAAGATGAGATACACTTTATTTTATGTGAGTTTGTAGCATTGGCATTTAACGAAAGTAAAAGGAATCCAAATGAGCATTTAAATGCTGATTGCATCAGGGATTCAGTCATGTCCTGGTTATCCCAAGTTACAAAAAGTAAATATTTCATACAATAAGTATATCCTAAGTACCGACCACCTAATAAAATATCTGAAATGAAAATACTCTGTCTCCTACTGCTTAAGACAGCAAGAAAGAACAACACATGGTTATTCAGTGATGAAAATAGATCTTACTTCTCTCAAGAGTCAGTCAGATCTAGTTTCACTTGCCTGCTGAATTAAATCTTACAGTAAATCTGTCCACGAGCTCCTGCAGCTATGCAGCAACCTGAGCTGTAAAAACAAGATCCATTTATCATCCCCAAACCTTCCATCTGCTATTCTCTATTTTACATTTAACAGGCACTGTGAGCATGCCCCTCTATTTCTGTACCACGCCTAGGCACTCCTATAGGAAAAAACCTCCAAGGACTAGAGATCAGAGAGAAGGAGGAGAGAGAGTAGCAGGACCCTTTTCAGCTGATGGTCACCTCTCCGTGTCTGTCCTCTATGGACAGCGACTGGGAGCCACTGCTACCTGCTAGATGCTGAGCAGCGTATTTTAAATAAGTTTCCACAGTCAATTCATTCCACGCAGCCAAAACCAAACCAAACCCAAAACAAAACAAAAAGTGAGAGATCTGTGCAACTGTAGGGATGCACTTGGGACCATGACACAGGGCATGGCTTTGGAGTGAGCCCATATATACTTATCACCTGTTTTGCAGAGGAAGAGACTGGGAAATATTCAGAGGGAATTAATCAGAAAATGGGAGGCCATGGACAACACGAAAAGATTCAGAAAACATACATTGAGACACACGTCAGTAAGGGATAAAAGGAACCAGAACCATCTAGGAATACCTCATGACCATGACCTCTGGAGAAATAGGAGGAAAGACATGTCAGGAACGGAAGGAAGTTGAGAGACAGAGAGGAAAAAAAAAAAAAAAGACCCAAGGCTCAAAGACTCTGTTTTTGACGGGCTGATCTGCTAAGCTGATGAACCGTCTTTACTGGGCTCTTACTGACAGCTCTGAACTGCAGTGGAGCAAAAGCGCTCTGAATGTGCAGAAAGAAGCTGTAAATAAAAGCGCCATAGCGAACAAGAACAGGAAAGTCTGAGTTTTTGTATCCTTCAAGGCAATGACTCACACAAATAAATCCAAGCAATCTGCAGCAAAACAAGGTCAAGGAAGTTGCCATTTGCTGTCCCAGCAATTCACCAGCCAGCAACACCAGTAATTTGACCGTGGCACTTGCTTTCTCTTTGTGTGCCTAAAAGAAACTCTGAAGTCACCTCGAGGTCCAGCATGGGAGCTAGAGCTAAGAACGACCTCTAATTCCCTGTCAGAGTGAGATGGCTCCATCCAGCTCACTGCCTAGCGTTTTTTCCGTCCTTTCTCAATAGATGATAGATTCACTGCGTAGATTTGCTGTATTGCCAGAAACTCCATTGCAAACGATCTTTCGTGGTTGTCATTTCACCCTGCTTTTACTTCCATCAACCCAACTTTCCCCAGCCTAAACGATTTCTTTATTCCTTGTTTTTCCTTTTTCTTTGTGGAAGTGGCACAATTTTTCAAGTGGGTATGAGCCCTCAATCTTATTATTCCTCCATCAAGCGAACTGTAGTTCCCTATCTTCCTATCCCAACAGAGCAGCTCTGTGGGAGCAGCGCAAAGCAAAGCTGTCTCCTGGCTCCCCTGGGCCAAGACCAACCCTTGGTCTGCAGAGAAGAGCCCGCAGTCAAGAGCTCCCTGTAGCTCTCATGCAGCAATTCCAAGTTTGACCATTAAATTTGGCATCACTTTGGCTTGTATCTCATGTCACAGCTCACTCCCTTCTCCCCTCTTCTTTCGTTGCTTCCCCCTTTCAGAATACAAAAATGTATTTCAGCTCCTAAATTTAATTTAGGCTTGTTCTCTTCCACCCTTGTTTATAGCTTCTTAAGGGCTTTTCAGGCCCCTGGCAGCAATTCTCAACTCCTCCCAGCTAAGCTCACCTACCAGAGCTTGTTAACATGCTGTTTGCTGCCTCATCTACCTTGTTATTCAAAAGCTTATACAGGGAACACCGAGCCCTCAGCGCACATTATGCCATTTAGCAATTGCTCTTTGTGTTTATAGTTCTTCCAAATGACACTCCAGTATCTTTTGTAATTTTCCTTTGCTAGTTAGACATCATCTATTTGCTTGTTAAAACCTTCTGACTGCCTCTTCATCATGTGAATATAAGCCTTGGGTTTTGGTTGTTAATTATTTTGCTTCTTGATTTAATTCTTTCTCAAGGCAGGCAACAGTTAAGCATCAGAATATTTCCAAAGAGCTCCATGAAACATTATTTCTATCTGAGAAGTGGGACTTGGTAAGATTAAGTGATTCTTCATGTGCTCCCTTCAGCACAAGGAGCACAACAGCCATCCTCTGAGCCCGTGCTGCGTGCTTTGAGCTCAAGAAAGTTTGTCCTGGTCCAGTTTTCCTATAAAATAGTTTTCTCAGACCTGCTATGACTCTTCCATAGACTGGGCAGATCAGAGGCCTGATTCTAACAAACGTTGCTCATGCAAATCTAAGCAGTTATCAACATAGACAGGAATTTCTGAGCTATGCAGTGGTTTCCACCTTCATATCTAGCTTCTTCTTAACAAAAATCACTAAAAATGGAACACATAACCATCTGCAAAGTAGTCTTCATCTGCACAATATGTAATTATTTTATGCGTTTAGGGACAAGATAAATCCAGTGCTTTCAAAAGGATCTGTTTATGCTGCATGTTTTTTTGCTAAGCCTAGGTATCAGACAGAACTTTTTGCTCCAAACACCTTCTTAGTAAATTAACTTAACCGCCCACAGCCCTACCACACTATTAACAACAAGAAGCCTGCAATATCAAAGCATTAAAGTAATAACTTTTTATACAACAACATTGTGCACAGACAACTGACCTCATCGCCACTGGCTATTCGTTGGGCCAACTCCTTTAAATTCCTCATCATCCTTTCATCTCGGAAATCGTAAGGAAAAGTCTCTGTCCATTCAGTCAAAAGCTGTAGGATTTTGGGTGCAATTTTTCGTACCCGGTGCTATTTGAAAAACAGTAGGGAGGGACGTTACATGTAACAGCAATACAGTGTGTATTAAACCCAAAAGAAATGCAATTCCTACTCCGCAGGATACTGTGGACCACAAGGATATGAAGCTCAGGTAAATTTGTAATCTTAATTTAATCCTGCGCTGGATTATAGGCCACTGAAGCCAATGAAAAGATTGTCATTGGCTTAACTGAGCTAGAAATTGGGTCCCAGGTAATTGGACCATCTTGGATTTATACCCATGTTTTGCCCTTCATTATCCAGAGGGATATATGCAAGACATCCCAGTATATCCATAACCTGTGGCTAACTGCCAGCTATGAAGTTGTCCCAACATATTCTCACCGCACCACACAGCGAGAAATCAGTGGAATGAGTCCGGTTTGCAGTCTGCCTGCAATTGCTGAGGACTGTCTTGAGCAGAAGCATTTTGCTCTAGGCAGAGTAGAGCCATTAGAGGGGCAGACGAGGAGTCCTTCACGCTGCAAGGTCCTACCTTGTCCAGGCCAGGCTCGCTTAGTCTCTGCTGCTCAGTGCACAGATGGCAAACCTTGGCCATCAGCTCGTACGGATGCATGAAGAGCCGGGAACTGAGGAGGAAGGTGAAGATATACGTCCTCTGCACACAAGCACAACACAGAGAAAGGGATAAATCACTACCAGCTTCATCGTCTCTCAGAATGAATTTCAGACGTATCAGTTCCTGATAGTTCACAGTCCACGGAACACGTGTGTTCACTTGGCTGGGCAAAGCGCTAACACCGCAGCAGTAAGCTTTTAATTGCAACTTGTCAGAGCTCCAGAATGGGTATTACACCTTCGTGCTCGAGCCAAGTTATGCAAGATTAAACCAAAACAAGGCAGGGCAGGTTTAGTTCTCCTTTTGTACACACTGTTCCAACAAGCTCAGTACCTGAAATTACTCAGAATACCATTTCAGCTCATCCTGGCTTGCTCTGTAGTAAACCTTTTTGCAAGAGCAATTACCAGATTATGTAACTCCTTCTAGCCCAACAGTGGAATCTAATTCACGCTGCAAGCCCAAGCTACTCATAATATAGATTTACAGTATAGACTCCTGTCTGCTTCTACATGTCTGGTTCAAGTAAACAGGCCTCAGAAGACAAAAGGAAAAAAGCTGCCCCAGTGCCAGTTCGCCAGCTCATTGAACTCTCTTGATTTGATCATGTACTCCCATCTTTTCTGTGCTGAACTGGCCTGACTCCAGGACACCACACACCAGGGTCTCGGACTTTGTACAAGCAGCCCCAAATGCTGCTCATCTCTCACAGTATTGACTGTCTCCTAAGGGGAAGGGGGGGGGTAAATACAGTTTAATTTTAGAGATTGACACTTAGTAACTCATTCTGGAGGTATAAGAGGAGGGTCCTTAAATGCATTTTTTTCCCACAAATTAGGATTTTAACTCATTGCGAGATGACTGCTCAAAATACCCACAAAAAAAGACTACAACATGACAGTTCTAGTGACTGGAAGTAAATAATCCCGTTTGACCAATGAGCATCCAAGTAGCGACACCTTTTCATTTTTTCCCAAAACCATGGTGCCAACTCAACATGGCAGTGGCTAGCTGCAGGATACATGTTGACCTGAGGAAACGCAGCTGGGAGGAAGCATATTAAAACCCAATTATCTTGAAACTAAATACACCCATCAAGTCAGGTCGGTCATCCTTTCTCCTCAGCCTGCCTCCTGAGGCCTTGTCATTCTTATCTGATTTTTCACGGTCAGTGGTGCAACCACCAACCTAAGCCATGCTAGGCACTTACTTTATAAGTGAATCACCAAGGCTGTACACTTAACAGCAGCAGTAACAAAGAATTAGACTTCTAAAGTCACTCGGGTGCTGCAAGCTCACATGGAGCACATCGGCTTCTACTGGATCACTGCCGGTCAGGCACTTGGAGCCCTTTTCTACCAGTCGGATGTGACACACTATTTTAGCTGCGCATCTGATAGTTTGCAAGGTCTTGAGACTTACATCGGGGTAGTAATCCACATTGGGTACTAAGTGCTGGATCAGAGCTTCCAGAGACCCCGACAGGAGGTTGTTGTCGTGGTAATTGAGTCCTCCACAGCTGTCCTCTTTTGACTGATAGACGTTCCTGTTGTATCCACTGCTGTCAAACATAGCTGCGAAGGGAGGTGTCTGTGGCATCCTTTCCTGAGGAAACACACGTACACTCATCAATCAGCATCTCAGGGCCTGTAGAGTAAGAATGCTTTACCAAGAAAAATCTGAAGACGAACCACTGCTGTGGGCTGTCTGTGCATTCACCCAAATGAGCAAGTAGGTGGAGAGGGGGCAATGACCACCCAAGAGCTCTTGGGCAGATGCAGGATGAGCAAAGGGCAAAAGATGATGTCTCTGCTTGCTTAGGAGGCGAGTTCTGCTCCTCTTCTCTCTCCCCTGCCTTCTGCTTGCTGCAGGTCTCGGCAGTTTGTTAAAGAAACCAGGGGCTATAGCCTTTTCTGCTAGTTGGCCTTCTGTCTCTTTTTAACCACAACCATGTGCGTTTAGTTCTTTATTTTTATCTCCACTACCAGAGTTACTCTGCCACGGGCGCTAATGACGCAGTCGCATTCAGGGAGCCAAAAGACCCATCGGCAGGGAATCGCACCCCGTTCCCACTGCTCTCCACAACTAGGAGCTAAGGGAGATCAAATTCTGAAGACAATTTTCACAGGTTGCTATGCTTGGCTTGGCAGAGCGTGTGCCCGAGAGAAAGCTTTAATGCCTCTGAGCCATCATTGTAAGTGCAGATGCTGTTGCTTTTCTCCCCATTGTATCAAATCCTATGGGCTCTTTAAAGCCGGAGTCCTTGGTGAACACCGGTCTGTGAAGGCGCCCAGTTCTGAGAACAACTAGTAATGTGACAGCCTGGAGATAAGGAGCATGTGGCCATCTGTGTGCTCTGCAGCTCCAAACAAAGCACTTTTCACCGGGATCTCAGTAACAACTAGAAGCTATTAAGTTATTAGCTGGATTCCTGGGGACCTAAAGCACTTCATACAGAGCCAAAGACTCTCTGCTTCTGGCAACACGTCTGAATAATGGAGGCATTCAAACCAACACAAGACTAAGGGATTCAGAAAGCAAACAAAAAGAGAAAGCCAAACTCCATCGCAAAGATGGAGAGGGATAGTGAGCAGAGCCTCCCGGGCTGCATGACCTGCACTAATCTGCTTTTTGAGATGCCAGAAGACATTTGCATCAAAATGGGAAAGAGTGAGGACATTCCATGTCTGAAAAGTCACATTAGTCACTTTGTGCAGCTGTTCAACCAGGGATTCGATTCCTTCCAGCCTAGTGAACTGGGCGGGGAGAAGAATCAAACAAACACACGTGCCACAGCGTATGAGCACAAGGTGCAGGACCGAATCAAAACAGGTTCTAGGAGAAGAGACGCTGGGCAGGTGAGACACAGCGATGCTGCACAACGACAAAACCTCCTGACAGAGAAAGAAAAAGGTTTTCAGACTCTTCACAAGACTAGCAAGGTTCAGAAACAAACTATTAACAAGATGACAGGGCACTTCTGCAATATTTCCTGGGCTTTCATACGGTGTAAAGGTCACTATGTTTTAACTGCAAGACAGACTTGAACAATTCCAAAATATTTTACCAAAATTCAGAAGCCCATTCAGCTGCTGTAAGAGAAGTTTCTTCAGTTGAAAGGTGAGTAACATGGATACTTGGCAATACTGGCACTCACCTAACATTTGTAGCCCTGGGGCCTCCAAGGTAATACTCCACAAGGAAGGTGAAAAAGACTAGTTTAGTCCTGCAGAACCACTTGACATCATGTCTGGTGCTGTAAAAAAAAAAAAACAAAAAACAACGAGAGGAGTTGATTTGAATCCAGAAATTCCAGAAATTCTGATTACTAACTCCCAAAGGGAACAAGATCTCTTGAAAGTCTTGCAATCCGCTAGCTCTCAGCACAGCAAATTACCTCCAGAACTGCTCATACCATTTTTTGAACCGGAACTAAACTCAAGGCGCCTGAATCAAGAGGGGGAAAAGAAAACATGAGATCAATCACAGATGCACTGATTGATAACAACAAAACAAAATCCCAGAACTCAGATCCTGAAAAGGATACACAGGTTCACTTGTTAGCGACGGCAATCACTTGGCAGCGACGGTTGGGTTCTGCTTCAGCAAGACACCGAGCTATACGAGGCAAGAGAAGCTCTACACGCTGCACATGCAGCCAAGGAGATTTCGCTCCCAAGGAAAGGACACACAGAACACGTTGCCCATGCAATGAAAAGGGATGGTATGGAAGTGTGAGGGAGATAAATATAGCACAGTCAACATCTGTGCTTGTCCAGCAGAGTTCCTCCATCACCTTGGCCTTGACTCTTTTGCTACGTTTCATAAGGAGGGGGAGATAAAAGGCAGCATCACTTTGTTCTAACCAGCTCAAGAGCTAAATACACGACACCAAGCTCTGCCTTCGAAATAACTCCAGGGGAGCTGAAATGCTGCTCATGGAGCAGGATCTGGTCCACAAAGGCTAGAGCAGGGGTATGTTGGGCCCTAAAACTAGTGCTAAACTGCAGCGACACAACATTCTCCAAAGCAGGAGGTAGAAGAAAGGAGACAGGAAAAATGATTCAGGTGCAACTCTCAGGTGCTCCCGCAGCCAGAGGAACGACGCTCAGGTTTGTCAGGAAGCCCAAAACGCCTCTCCTCGCAGAAGATGCCAACCTGAGGTCTGGGTGACCCCACCACGCAAACTCTGAGCCACGTTTAGGGAACTGGCGTCCTCCCTGCTGCACAGGCTGCCGTAAATAAAACGGGGGTTTAGGAAAACCAAGACTGCTGGGGGAAACGGGCACGAATCTTACGAGCCTGTGCAAAGCTGGGAAAGTGTGAGCAAGCCCGAATGAGCCCTGGCTGCAACGTATAGAAAGGGAGCTAAGAACTAGTCGCTTGCCAGCGAAGTCCAGCCTCATCTCAGGTGTTTCTGAGGCGTTTGTGAAAAGTGTAGAGCGTTTTATACCGCGATCGAGGCTACGCAGAACAAGGCACAGAGCCCAGCCTCTGCATTCCGTTCAGCTGGGAGCACTGACTTTGTTTACAAAGCCTTTGGGTTTGGTGCTGAAAGGCAAAGTGACATTTTTTGGATGTCTTATCTTCACAGCAGCTTGAGCTGTAATCTCCCAAATCGGCGCTTCAGGTGTCTTAGCTGCAGAAACTAAGCACGCAAACTATGACAGCTTAGCTTTTCCTCCTTGCCATTCTCGTATGATTTAACCTCCCTTGCCACATAATTCGGACAGCATGACTTTAGCACCACGCCTCATCCGCAGTTTCTTCACCTATACCACCTTTTCTAGGAAAGCTTCAGAAAACAATTCTTACTGCTTGTATTTTGTAAGATGCAAAGGTCTAGGAATGGTTTCCGTCCTTGTGCAGGAGTTGGAAAGGGAAGTGACCTGAGCTTTTTCTGGGCTGAAATGGACTATAATAGAATGAATATTGTAAAGGATAATTATATAAGTAATATAATTATACAGATAATATAATAAATGGAATATAATGACAAGATAATAACTTGGAAGCAACCCACCATATATAAAAGTAAGAGGGCTAAAACCCTCCGTGGGCAATACTGCTAGACAGCTGTAGCAAACACATCTTGCACCCCGCAGAGAACGGTGGCTCCTCATCTCTGTCTGGAAAAGCAAAGACCCGAGGCACAGAGGCCAAGCCCCATGGGGTCTGGAGCCACTTCGTTTGCACCAAAACAGCAGAGGGTGAACAATTTTATACAGTTCTCCATAAACTAGCCAGGCAACAATAGACTGCAAAGGGAAATGAAAACCCCAAGTAAGCAAAGAAAAGATGGCAAGGCAGCTTTTCAGTTAAAGGCTTCTTTCTCTTGAATGGGGAAGGAAAGTCTTTCGTCATTCTTGGTATAAACAGACATAGCTGAAGACGGGAGGTGTGCGAGGCACCACCTCTGACATGAAAACATTGGCACAGGAATTAAGCAGGTCCTGACTCACTCTGGACTCGGGTTAAATTCCTCGCATGCTGAGCTAGATTCCTCAGGACCCGTGCAGCTCATGAACACAACACAGCTGAGATCGTAGCTGCAAAGGGAAAGCAACAGACCCGGAATTATAAACCCGGAAGACAAGGCACAAGGAGTAGATATCACTGATAAAGAGTAAAGGTTCGACAAGTCTTTGCAGTTGCAAGAGCATTTTTTTAATTTATTGACACTTTCTTCATCTTGACAGTGCCCCTTCAAGCTAATACCTGTTACGCAGTTTTAAATCACAAGCAGAGCTGTCCTCTGAGAAATGTGTTTGTTTTACCTTGCAAGTCTCTTTGATAATCCAACATCGTATTTCTTTCCCGATTTAGAGGTTTAGAACATGAGCCACCCAAGATAAGCATTTGTTATCAGTGACACGATGGATTAGTGCAGTGGTAATTACAGGGCACGAGCCTCTAAGATGCCACAAAACTTGAGTCCACTGCACTTTCCACAGGGAATCCCATAAAGTTTAAGTGACAGAATGGATTCAACGCACAAACAAGCACAAAATTCCTAAATGGGCTTTCCTCTAACCGTCTTATTTACAACACAATGAATGCACAAGCTCAACATGAAGTTGAGCCTCGCTTCTCAGTGTTACATTGAAATCACAGTCAAATATTACCGGTAAAAACATAGTTTACTGGCTGACCCAACACGAAGCATCAAGAAATCAGCTGGAACTACTCATGGCAAAATTCCGAGTTTTGCAACAAGAAAGCAAGCATATTAAAGGCCAAGAAAACATACGCACACTACTAACCCCTCATGTTTTCTCTAACTTCCTGAAGCAGGGAGGGGGGTAGAATAAAACAGCATTCCCCCAGCGCCAAAGCGTTAGGGCATTTGTCCTGCTGAGCCCGCGGGGCTCCTGAAAGCCGCAAGAAAAGGGCCGTACGGCAGTGCAGGGAGAAGCACTCCCGCCGCCCACCTCTCCAGCACGGCCTGTCCCCGTCGGGGCTCCCGTCCCGCAGCCCGGCGCGGAGCCCGGGGGCGCGGAGCAGGGAACTGTCCGGCCACCTCCTCCGGAGCGGGGAGAGCAGAGGCGCCCGGCGGTCCGCGGACGAGCGCTGCGGTTTGCAGGCAGGAGCTTTAAGGCGAAGGGACGATGGCCTTGCAAACATCACGCTGTCAAGGGGGTGATTCAGCAGCTGATTCACAGCGGCTCAGCCGTCCAGGAGCGGGGTGCGGTGGGCAGTGGGAGCAGCAGTGCCATCCATGCTACGCCAGCCTCGCTAGTGAATCAGCACCCTGCCTGCCATTTCCGCCGCACATTTCATGTGACCTGCGTGCTTCAAACTCGGCCGTGGCTCCATTTTTCATACAGCTGAAGGAACAGAGAGCTCACGTGGCCAATGCGGCGGGAGCAGCTCGCCCCACGGAACCTTCCCCACAACACAGTATCGTCTCCTGCTAACGCCAGGGGATGGGACCCGTTTCATGTCAGCGGGACACGAACCTCTGCAATCCCAACCGCCCACCTCCAGTGACTGCAGCCAAAAGGTGAATTTTCTTCAGCTGTTTGTTCACTGCCTAAGGGTGGCTCTGAACTAGATCAGAGTGACAGGCAGCTTCACCTTCACACGGGCATCCACGGCCAACAGAAAAAAACATCAACTCGGAGCTTAGACCTGGTACCCAGAAGAGTTTGGTTCTGCTTCCGACTCTGTCAGGAGCTTCTCACGTGGCATTAGTCAAGTCACTCAGTTTCTCATTACTGCATTCCTCTCCTTGACAGTACAAAGAGGGATTAGGGTAGGGTTATTTCCCTTCATTAACTTCCAAGACGTTTTTTTAAAAGGGGAAAAGAAGGTGCAGGCCAGAATATTAACTCCAGAGGCACAGCACTAGCCTTATGCGTGCAGCTCTCTCGACGTGCTTGCCTCATCCAAGCGAGGGGCACCCTGTGGATCCAGGGGCCGTTGCTCTTTGCCAGCCTTTGTGCGTCGTCCTTTGGGGAGGCCTGCGGTGCCCTCCCGGAGAGGGTCCTGGAAGGGTCCAGGAGACCCTTCCCTTTCCTAATCATAACGCACGGCCAGGCTGTAACGGGCAGCAGCAAGCTGCAGGAGTGCGAACAGCACACCCGTTCATTTAACTGGTTCTATCTAAAACCTCATCTCCGATCTTCTCTTCTCCATGTAGATGATTCAGAAAACGCTGGCTGGAGGCAAAAGGTTTGCACAATCTCTGGTTTTGGCTTAAAGAGTAACTTACTTGGCCATCAGCGGCACAGAATATAACAGCCTTTTTACTGACTCAGACACACAGCTGGTTGAAAGCAACTCACATCGATAGGTTTTGCAGTAGAAATATTTCTGATTAAAGCAAAACAAGAAAATGTATATGAAAAGTATACACTAATGTGCTAAGGCTGAAGGTAAATAAGGACTACCCCATTTTGGCAGTAAGGAAGGCACCCACAGTTCTCTATGCATATCAGTAGTACTTGTATAACATCTATTTATACCTGCGGTGAATATCAGATAATGGATTCTATACAGGAGTTAAGCTAGAGCTACGACACACCTGTAAAGGAGCTGGCTCCCATGAGTTAGACTGGCTTTCTGGGAAGCCCCAAGGAGAACAGGGTACCTGTGCTGACTTAAAGGGCTGTTTTCCCCAGCTGAAGCAGGGCCACAGCAGAAATCTCTTTCACCGACGCATCTGCCAGGTTTAGCACTTGGCAGCACCTCCCGTGCTCAGCATGGTGGACCCTCGGGCTCCACGATCGATGGGACAAAGTCTTCTCAGCTCTCCAGCCATTACACCTATTAAGCAAACACCCAGCAGGAAGGGTATTTAACAAGCACATTCCAGTTTGGGTTGTAAAAGGATCATCATAAACACGGCGAGCAAAATCTCTGCGGGATGTTTAAGGAGAGGATCAACTCGCAGCCCTGACGGACAGGTACTGCCAGGTCAGCATATTGCTTCAGCATAGAAAGCATCTAGCTTGCACCAACGAAAGCAATTAGCTTCGAAAATATCCTGCTCCCCAGTCTGATTCAAGCCTATTTGTCCCCTGCCCTTATTAATTACGAATCTGAATGTCTCGGGAAGCTGGTCAGTGCAGAGTCACAGCTTCCCAGGCTCCTTGCTTTCCTGTAATCTGATTTTTCAGGCCCTGTTTTCAGAAAGAATGAGACGCAAGAGGAACATCGGACCCCGGGGCAACCTGAGGAAGAACATCTCAGTCTAGGGAGAAGATGCTGCTTAATGAATCAAAAACAAAAGAGTCAGTATATGTGAATCTGAGTCATGCAGTGCTTCTCTAGGGCCATCTAGAAGGACAACGGGGTATTGCTTCCACAATCCTGCCCATTTTCTAATTAAAAAATACAGAGAGTCACCCTTGCATGTTCCTCATGGCAGTAATTTAGGCCTTTTTTTTTTTTTTCCTAATATTACTTCCCACAGCAGCTATAATAAAGAAAAAATTAACAGTAGCTTTTAACTAGAGGTAGATTCTTTGCCTCGTGTTGGCAAATTACGTAAGGCTCCCGGGGTGGCTGCAAAGTGCACTTTGGAACTGGTGTTTGCAAGCTAATTTTCCAGCTATAGCTCACTAGATGAGGCAGCTCCGTCCCATGAACCCGCGCCAAGCAAAAGGCATTTGTCAGTGCCTGCGTGGCATTGTTGCGCCCCTGCTCTCCTGGGACATCTCCCAGGACATCTCCCGGGACATCTACCCTGCTCAAGTTGGAGCTTTGCCTTCAAACGGGAGAGACAGATCGCTGCCAATGCTGGGAGCGCTACAGAATGAGCAGGAACAGAGCGGCAAAAAACAGCACGTCCACATCAAGGATGCACAAGGATTAGGGAGCACCACGAGTTCCCCCATTCCCAAGTCATTTGATAAGAACTCCTAGCAGTTTTCTAGGTGTAATGATGCTCTGGTAAAATCAGCACTAGCTCAAACACCGTTCCAGCTTCCCAGCGAAAGCTGGCTGCAACCTTTCGCAGCAAGAGAAGTTGCTAAGCCTTCGGATTTAGAAAGCAAAGCTCTGGAGGCTAAACCATGCAGTGCTGCCTGCTGCTCCTCTCTTTGCGACACCTAGTGCTTGATACCCAGAAATCCTCGGCACCACGACGCACCCCTGATATGGCACTGCTCAGAGTCCTATGCAAGACAAAACATTTTTCCAGCTGCTCCAGGACACGCAAACAGCCTCCCACGTTTTCATTCCTCTGCTGCTGGGACTCAACCCTCCAGTTCTGCAGCGGTTAGTTTGCAATGGGGTCAGAGCAGCTCGGCCACCGATCCGCAGAACAGGTGACATGTCTTACTGCCTTGCCAGGAGAACGTTTAGAAAGTCCATAAAACTGCAGCACGAGTGACATGCTGTACTTGCCGCTCACTAGAAAAAGGCTATTAAGACCATGAACAAACAGAGATTTGTTGCAGCATGTAAAAAACATTTTAATCTGTGGTGTGGTGCTGCTGCTGGATTAACCCATAATAAACTACTACTTTCTTTTCTCTTTTACAAAAGATTAAGAAAACCCAGAGGGGATCGTTGCAGCCCTGCCTGGTTAACGGAGCAATTTCCCCATCCCTGCTTCAAAGCCAGACCAAGTCTCAGCTCTCAGTGCTCGCATGGCGCAGAGCAGCTCCGCTCATTGCCCTGCTCTGGTTTCCCAGGCTCTTCTCCCGCTCTGAGGGGAGCCAGCCCTCTTCCCCTCTCTTCGAGGAACTCTTCCTGCGAGTTTTCCTCACCCCTCGGCGCTATATTTAGCTCTCGGCGCTATATTTAGCTCTAAGCACGCGCAGGCAGGAAGGCATCGCGCGTTGTTATGGCTGCCCGAGTTTCCAGGCTGGCCCAGGCCCAGCATACTGCACATACCTGACGGGCAACGCGCCGCTCGCGGGCCGCTGAACCACCGCCGCTCGCCCTCCGACCCCCAGCTGCCGTCGCCCCCATTCCCGCCTTGCTTAGGACACGGACCCCAAGTTCTACATCAGCCGTACCGAGCAGATGCCCAGAAAAATGAAAGGCCGTCGGCAGACTTTGGCCTCAGCATCCCCCACCTGTCCTGCCCGCGGCCGCCATCCATGCAGCCCGAGGACGCCGCCGCGGCTCGCGAGCACCCAAAGCAGCACCCGCCAGCGGTGCAGGGAGATTCCTAGGAAAACGGTGGAAGCACTTCGGGGTGCCACCCCTGCCGAAGGCTGGCGCCCCCCAGCCTCAGGACCCCCCTCCCTTATGTCTTAGGAACGCAGGGAAGCGGGCTGGGAGAGCCCGCGGCCGGGGGGTTTTATTCTCCCCTCTCCCCTGCAAGGCACCGGCTCCAGGTTGCGAGCCGGGAAACCGAAACGGAGGCGGGAAGCGCGGGAGGAGGGAGCCCCGCGGGCGCGCTCGCAGCGGGGGCGCAGCTGGGGGCCCCCCGAGGTACCTGAGGGGCCGCAGCC
>WBNA01000624.1:38874-71329 GCA_013398345.1 Nothocercus nigrocapillus | reverse complement strand
GCAGCCGCGACCCTGCGGCTGCGGGAGCGCCGGGCCAGCCTGGCCGCCGCCTCCGTGCCCGCCGCGCGGCTCAGCCGATGCCACGGCGGGGCGAGAACGGGAGCAGGGAGGCCAGCGCTGGGCAGCTGGGGGTCCACGGGGGAAGCGAAACGCTCCCCACAGCTCAGCGCCTGCAAGGCAGGCGCCTCTGGCAACCCTTCGCTCGCAGAGCCCTCAGAGGAGCGCAGGACCCCACGCTGCCTTGGGCAGGCTGCGTTCGGGGGGCAGTCGCACCTCCCTGCCTTCCTGCACTTCCATTTCTCTACATTCGGTTTGTAAAAGGGAACACGTTAAAGTCTGTTTTTAAAATAATTCAGCAGGCGAGGCGACGGACTGGTAAACTGCCCCCCCTGCAAACACCCTTTGCCCACACAATTCCCGTTTTGGGTGGGCCATGAACGCGTGTGCGCGCTCGCTGCGGCGTCGGGGTAGCTCGAAGCCATGCAACGATGCTGCCCTTTCATAAACGCCCGCGCTGCCCCTTTGCGCAGCATCGTGGCACAGCAGGATGAGGTTACGTCGCTTCCGAAGGAACACGACGCTGCCGAACCGGCACGGAGGTCACAGCCTTACATAAGGCCCTTAGACCTTTTCCGACTTGGGTGAATTATGTCGGGGGACGGCGCTACGTGTTTGCCGCAGACTCTGCTCCGGGCTGGTTCCAGCTCCGCTTCCTGGCTCTGACAGATTTTCCAACACAATAAACTACTTAAGAACCAACTCTGCATATCCCATCTTCTTGCTTACATTTCCTTTATCCTTTCAACTCTCTTCGCAAGACAGTTCTTGTTGCCATACCCATATAAAATCTGATGGGAAGAGACTTAGTCTTCATCCAGAGAGCAAGAATTTTCCCCTTTTCCTTTTGCTTCCCCCTTGCATCTGAACACAAACCTGATTGCCATGTATTTTCAGACATGGCCCTGTACTTGCAGTGGAAATAAGTTACTGAAGTAACTGCACATATGCAGACATGAATCGTGGTTTATTGTGGGCCAAGTTGATGAGGGCAGAGCCCAAATGCGGGCTTGCTGGCAGAGGGAGCCGGGCTGGCACAGTCAACAACACGCTGCCCGTGAATCAGCACTGCTGCACGACTGCAAGGCTGGCAAGGGCCGCCGCTCGTGGGGCTGCAGTGACACAAGTATCACGTTAAGCAAGAAAAATAATTTGCCTGCTGCGCTTGGCCGGGCTCAGGACTCATTTGCAGGAGCACAAGCAGTTATGAGTAACTTGGCAAGAGTTCAGAGGAGATCCAAAACTGTAAGGAGGTAGGGGAACGACAGCTGTGAGTCAACATTTCTAAAGCGGGGCATGCCCAATGTGCATTGCTCATATGCTTTGTTTATTTATTCCTCTCATTTTGATACGGTGGCGATAAGAACATCGATTAAGGGAGTTAAGCAAAGAAAAAAAAATGGGGACTGATTAATCCACTTAGAGTGGTGCTCACTAACCACAGGTTCTAGGCAGGTAACGCTCCCCAAAAATGCGACCTGGGTCCCACTGCTAGACTTGCTGGCGTGAAAACCAGCATCCAGTTTGAGTTCTAACACAGCACCCTCCACTGCGGTAGAGATACACACCGGTCCCTTGGACTGCAAAGGTATTTCCCATTTTTCCCGTTCAGATGAGAGCTTTACTTCCCAACCAACCGCACTTCTGGAGAGAAAGCATTTGTGTATCTGGCAGTCGCTAGAAACCTCTGGGCCAATACATACAGACAAAATTACAGCTCAGGCTAATTGTAACAAGGCTCCCGGGCTTTCACATCAATTCGAGAAAAAGCAGCTTGAAATGCAAATGCCACCTGCTGAAGGAGGAGGCTAACTCCCAAAATTTCAATATTGACAGAGAATGGGCAGGTATTTTTCAAGGTGATTTGGGTTACTTTTTTGATGATGAGTAGCTGAGCCTGTAAGCTTTGTATCCAGTCATTCTCCAAAATGCAGGGATTAGAAGTTACAGAGAATGAATGCAAGCTTAGTACTTCATGTCATCAAATCACTTGAGGGAATGAGGCTTTAGAAGAGTCACTAGACTTGGGAACATTGACAATAAATGAAAAATCTCTGGCTGAAAATCTCTCTGCAGCTAACACAACCCACTCCTCTCCCTGTTTAAAACTTCCAACCGTTTCTGTCTTACCTATGTGGAGCTGAGAATACAGACCCATTTCATGCTTTCATTGCCACTGTTTGTTTGAAAATACGTTTTATGTACAACAAAAAAAATCTACTGGTGCCATACTACTCATGGATGATAACCTGATAGTTCCCATTGCAGGTGAGTATACGTATGACACTGCACCTGCATTGGTTATTATGCAGTTGCATACTGGGTTCATCCTGACCCATCCAGCTCTGCTTGTGCTAAGTGCCCCAGGCAAACTCTGTTTTCCAAGTTGTAAACTAGAAACCACTTGCCTCAGTTTCCCCAGGAACCTCATGCTGGTTGGAGCAGAAAGGCAGTGCTGGTCAAACAGGTAAAGGGCGTTGAATGGTAAGCATGAAAGCAGAATATTCTATTTTCTTTCAGCAAGCGACTGTCTGGACAGTTCTCTGCTAGAGCAATGGGAAACCATCAGCTTAGCTAGCTCGCATCTAGCTGCTGAAGCTCCATAGGAACCATCAAAGAAGGAAAACTGAGAGGAAATGACTGAGAGCAGTTTTTTATTTTAGTATTTGCTGATGGGTAAATATATAAATCCTTACCCTGTGGTTTGTAGCACTTGACTGCATAAAGCAGGAAGACATCAGGTTTCATTTAAGTCCTATGTTTATTCATATGGAACCTTAACTAGAACCATATTACAAACAGATTACAAATCATTTAAGAGCTATTAAGGCTTGCCAAAACCAACCTGTGGTTTTAAACAGGGGGAAGGTCAAAGTAAATGAAAAATAGCACTTAACTCACCATAGAGAAGGTATTTTAAATAGCGAGTGCATAATATATTTGGCATCTCAGAAAGTACTCACAAAAAAATCCCACATGCAAAGGGTATTCTTGATACAGGTGGATGAAAGGATTTAGAGCTTCAAGTCAAATGTGTCATCAATTCAAAACTAAGCCATTAGGCGGGCAATACCAGCACACCTATTTCATTTCGTACGCAGGGCTCTTGCCGAAATTGCTGGGACGCCTGCAGAAGTGGCAGCATTTGCAGAACTACACACCAGAACCTGCAGCTTCTTTGGCTTTTAAAAAAACTGCTTCAGATTCAATTCGCCAAGGAAGCAGTTAGATTAGGGGCCTCTGCTCAGCGGGTCACAAACGGGGCCTTGGCGGCAGGCTTGAAATGAAGCAGATGCTTCAGTGATTTGACAAAGGAGGATTCAAGCACGCTCGGAAAGAGGCAGAGAGGGGGGTAGCAGTGCCAGTGTTCGTGGCTGGGGGATTAAGAGATGGGCAACACTCGGCACACTTGAGCACACGGCTCAAGTTAGGCGCAGAAACAGCACTGCCCATAACGAAGATGCAGCTTTTTTTTTTTTTTTTTTGTAATCAGACATAGGGGTTTTGCTGTGAACAGCTTTGTCAAAACATGAGCAATTTGAGCTAAAATTGTCCGTGGCAGATGCCCAACTACAGGCTGAATGCAGATTTCAGCTCGAATATATTATCCTCCCCTGAAACGGTGGTAGATAAAAATCCATCATTTTGCTTCTGTTTCTGTGTTTATTACTGCCTTTTTTGTTGTTGTTTTGTTGGTTTTTTTGTTTGTTCTTTTTGGTTACAGTTACCTTTTGAAGGAAGATAATCTGTCACAAAACTTCGGACAGCCCATACACTGATGCTGCAGAGGCTGCAAAGCAACTGGAATAAAGAGGGATCCAAATCATTTTTTTTTTTTCCCCACCTCAGAGCCTGGCACGTTACTTCTGTCATTTAACTTGGTCACAACTGCTGTCTAACGTGCAAGATCAATTCTTGAAAACCATTGAGCTTTGAGCCTCACTGTTGCCCTGAGCGGGGACCAGAGGGGAAAAGATCGACATCCTTGAATCACGGACATTTTCTCTCCAAAATGACAGAGAAAACATACCTGAGCTGTGGGTCACGTATCCCGAGGCTTTCCGGCGTGAGGCATCGCTCAGTCCCGCGCTTTCCTGCAAAACCTCTGCGTGAGGCAAGCAGTGAAGATGACAACACCGAATGGCTTGTAACAACCCAACTCCGGCTCACGGTGAACGAACAACCAGCTTCGCGCTCTCTTTCGCCCTATCTCACTGCTGATCTTCTTGACCTTTCCCCGGTACTGGCCAGCGCCAGGCTGAGGTATCTGTGACTAAAAGCAAGGTAAGACTGAAATTATGTGGGAGAAGAAACATCAGCTCTCAAGCACAAGCAGCAACACCTTCCTTTAGGGCAGTTTGTAAACCGCTTCTTCAAAGTCTTACTGAATTCTTGCATGTTAATGCAGTGTGGAAGCACTCGCTGTGATTAACAACGTCAGGATTTTGCCTATACATACATACCTGTAAATATACTATAGACATGTATGTATAGATATATGCTATATATATACAGATATATGCAACGAGCAAATGACCCCTCAGTGCCCTCCCATGTGAATGTACCCGACAGAACTGTTTGAGATGCTTTACAAAGCTCAAAATAATCCAAATAAGTACAGCTCAGGGTATAAGTTTCACTTACTTCTGATGACCCTTACACACAGGCAGATGAAGTGAGTAAAGGTGATATCAGTTCAGTAGGGCTTAATCACAGTTTTTAAGAGGAAGAGCTCTTTATTCACTGCCAACACTTGCGTTCTTGGTGGCCTCTAGCTGACTGAACCCAAATGAATAAACTCTAGAGAGTGGGATAATTAGATTTCCTATTTATATAAAATGCCCCCAAGGTGTCTGATTAATAAAGTCTTACAATTGCCTGCAAATTTGACACATTCAGCCTTGTCTTCAAGATGCAAAAAACGGAGGCATTTTCAGAGGTGCAGTATGTGTAACCGAACATCCAGCACCAAGAGAAGAAGTGAATCCTGATCCACAAGTCGCCTTTGGCTGCCAGGAACGGTTCTCCTGGGAGTTATTCCTAAAGGTAAAGCAGGCTCCAACGATGAAGCAAAATGCCTTGCACGAGTAGTTTTTCAACCTGTGCACAAAAGTGCCTACTGAGAGTGTGCGTGGAGCAGAGATACCGGGGAAACGGGAACGCCGCTGAACGTGAGCTGACTCGGGCTGCTGCTGGAGAACTGCCGACGGTTCCAACCGCATCCGTGCCCCGCGCCTTAAGCTTTAAAGCCCGCCCAAGCCCCTTCTTTAGTAGGATTTCAAAAACGCGATTTGGGGATCTTGATTTCCGTCTAATTCCCGATTTAAGGTTGCTGGTGCTGGAGCAGCATTTACAACCGCATCTCCTCTCGCCCCCTCCTCCTTTGGGTCCGCCGTCCTCGCCAGCGCTACCTCCCTGCCCGGGCCATCAGCCGCTGAGCGGGGAGCCATTTCCTCGCAGACAGCCTCCCATTTACTCTGACATCTGCCAGCGCTCCCTGACACTTGAATAAGCATTAAGACATTAACAGTCTGGCACAGGTTTAAGGGGTTGAATAACAATGTGCTGTAGGACCCACTGCATGCACGGAGGCAGCCAAAAAGCCGCCGGTTCCCTAAGCTTTGCCATCCATGGGGCTGCGCTAGGGGTGAGGGCAGCAGCAGATGAGCTGCTGGGGGAACTGCCCCCTCTTTTGTCATTCCAGACAGCGAGGCCTCATCTGTAACCAGGGAGGCCCCGAGTGTCTTCCCACTCACTGCAATACGCCTGGGATGTGGGCGATGACGAACAGACTCGCGGGTTTGAAAATCGCAGGGAAGAGCAAGCAGAAACAAAGGAAGCTTTTCTGAAAAGGAACAAACAAAAAACAAAATGAGCCGCCTCCTCCCAAAGCCACGACCCCTCTTCGCCGTGTTAGGTAATATCCCTAAACTTTTCCCGAACTGCTGAACTGTAAGAGGGCAGCTTTATTCCACTACTGGTATCGTGAGGACAAAATATTCTCCATTTTAATAGCCTATCAAAACCAGAAAGTCATCCGTGTTTCAAGCCGTAGCTTATATGAAGACACAGCCCCTTTCTCCCATGTATGCGCTTAGCATGAAGCCCCTGAAGCCCCTCTGGGATGCTGACAGGATAAATGACACATTAGCTTAAAAGACATTCCCTTCCCTTGCTTCGCACCACGCCAAACCCGTCTGACTATTTCACAGAGGAAATTCATCCTTTTAACCTGCAGCAGCGACAGCTCCTAGACAAAACCTCGAAGCAACAGTTAGCCAAGAGGCGCCCGCACCAGATGACTTGCAGGAAACCTGCAGGGCCGCCCAGATGTTTGACACACAACTGCGCCCTGTCAAAGACTTTGGACTGAGTTCAATCATCCCAGCCCACAAAGGATTCAAAGGCTTCACAAACCACAACTTTTGTTTTCAAGTGCGGGCGAGACGCGCACATGGATTTCTCCGGGCTTGCTGTCCTGTGAAGGCGGACGGGGTATTTTCCCCCCGTTATGTGCAGCAAAGGACTTCAGCAGAATGGGCAGTGTGAGCAAAGAGAAGCCATGAAACCTAAGAGAAGAAGCTTTAGGTGCATCTCAGGTGATAACTTAATTGCAGCCCAGCACAGAAGTAGGAAGATTTATTATAGCTGACAGTGGTTTCATGGCTTATACGAAAGGAATTTGAGACCTCTGTCCAGTTCCAAGGAAGGCAGCCACAGTTTCAAAACTGTCATCACCAGCTGCATGGGGACCAGCCCTCCTCTCCTGCGAGGATTTTACATGCAGAAACCCCGACAGCCTGCCCAGAATGCCAAAATCACCTCCCCCAAAGCCATGTTCATGAACGGACATCCCAGACGTGTTTCAGATGGAAAACTGAATTTGTTTTTCCCCTGGGAGATTTTTAGCTTGTTTTTGAAAACAAGCGCCTTTTTCTCCTTTTTTTTTTTTTAATTATTTTCTTGCCAGCTTGCTTGGTCGGGAGGGAATAAAATGTCACCGGGGCACTGCCTCCCCCTCCGCTTAATGGAGAGGCTGCCTGCTGAGGAGCCAGCTGTCCCCTTGCAGCGGAGAGCAGCGGCACGGCAAAGATCCCGGGGCCGCCGCCGTGCGCACAAGCGCCCGCGCGAAACGGAGCCGCCTCTACACCCAAAGCAAGAGCAGCAGCTGGCCCCAAGCCTTCGAAGGAAACCTTAGCAAGCCTCAGTGTTCTCCATCTCTAGGCACCAGCCCTGGCACCCACCAGTGCACGGAGGCGTCCCCTCCTGCACAAACCTGCTCGCCGAGCCCTCCCTTTCCTGGAAAATCAGTAGGGTAGAAGGAATAGTCACCGATATTGCTGCCTTTTCCCCTGTGGTTCTCTGCATCTGCAAGGGCTTGCCGGGTATTCAGTATTTTTAATGGGCAGAAAATGAATCCAACAGCATCACACATGAAACAGCATAGGATTAGTAGCTCACGCTGACATTATTTGTCTTTTCACTGTTTCATTCCCTAAAGCAAGTCAGACTTGTTTAAAAATTGTTCTAAAGGTTACTTTACCCAACAGAAATCCCTTCAAAACAGCCAGTCTCCTAATGCAATAAATAGTGCATGCTTAAATACTTGCCTAAATATGGTTTTGCAGACATATTTACACTCCTGAGAGGCTGCAACTCTTGTCTGCTGTGTCAGTTCAGCAGCTTTCAGCGGCATTTTCTCTCTCTTTTTTTTTTGGCCTCTTGCACTATAGTAAAACCAAACGGCCTCCTGAGACAGATTCAGCTTCTGCAAACTGCCGTGCGCCTGCTCCACATGAAGAGGGGCTGATCCAAGACAGAGTCGCATTGAACATTTCCACACCTCAGCCTGGGCACAGGAGCGCAGGTACGTGGGCAAGAGGCCTAAAGGAAGGACCGTTACCCCGAAGGGTCTAATTTCTCCCTTATTTACAACAGTGTCCAAATATTATTGCCTTGTGGCTGCCATAGGAGAGCTGTACTGCTCAATGAGAGCACGACCCCGACCGTGTAAGACGTTTCTCAGCGCCTTTCACCCTAACGTTGGGATGAACATCACTGAGAGAGGCAGTTAGGAGAGAGACAGCAGGAGACTAATTAAAAGAATATAGATAAATGCAGGTTTACATTCTAATGTGTTGCTTTAATGAACTCCTGCCTCTTCCTTGTGCCTAAGGAACGGCACAGGCAGTACCAGATGCAAAAACACCGCAGTAAGGTAAGAGCAGAAGTGGTGATAAAAGGAGCTGCAAACAAGTTGCTGGAAATGTCCACTATTTCCAGTTTGCTGGGTTCCTGGGGGAGGGTTTGTACTCACCTTGCACAGGGCAGCGAAAAAACACAATTAGCCTGTCATTTTTTAGCAATTCAGTTTGACTGGCCAACTTGTAATTTTTTTTTATCACAAATCTTAGGGATATTTTCCTCCCTTGCATCAAAAGAAATTTTATTAGGCGAAATAATCTCAGTTTTCCTCTTCTTCGTTTGGTGTTACATCAGTTTAATGTATGACCCAAGGCTTAGGCTAGAAAAAGCAGATGACAAATAAAATTCCATTTTTATATTAAGATTTTTCACCTACTCTCTCAACTGCTTAGGAGAACGAACAGGCAGCGAGGGAGGATGGGCACATGATCTGTGGCTCTCCCGTATGTCTCACGGCTTACAGAGTCCTGGTTTTCAGACACGAGAAAGCAGAGATGACAAATACAGGACACATTGACTCCCTTTTCCCTTGGATCATTCAGGAAAAGCATTTTATGAAAAGCAGAATGAGGATTTCTATGTCACTTTTCAATGTGAATAAAGCACTGTCCCAAAATATTTTTACATTACTGGAAAATTTCAACAAAATATTTTTTACTCATTAATCAAAATAGGCAGCTGGTATAAATCAGCAGAGCTCTAAGTATTTCTAAGAATTTAGCACAAGTTACTGTCCTCACTCCAAGTCTGGCTTGTGCAGTTCACTCTCTAGCACAGGGGACATTTTGACTGCCAAAGTACAGATTGCTGAGGATAATCTATGTCAAAAGAGTTTTGCGCTTTTAGAAACCTCTCAGGCCCCTTTCTGACCCTTGAAGTTGGATGTCAGAGCTACTGGAACACAAAATTGATTGACGTATGGCCATCTGGCAACATGGAAAAGGGAAAGAAGTGTTCTGCGAAACCTTGAAGTCGCTGCTGCCAATGGAGAGCGGCGGCTCTGAGGAACTCAAAGGAAGAAGCAATGTGTCCCTGCTTCTGTCTGCTGTTTTCTGTGGCGGTACCTGCCTTGTTTCCTCTCTCTGCCTCTGCTTCCCTTCATCTGGAGGATGAGCTCTGAAGCGCAGAAGCGAAAGCTTGGGTGTCTGTAGGCTTGGACAGCGCAAGAACAGGCACAGGGCTGTGGGCATCCGGCGGGAGCTCAAACACGGAGCCTAGAAAGCCAGGGTGGCAGATGCAAACACGAGAGGATATTTCATTTTCCTGAACTGCAGCTACTTGAAATCTTGGGACAAACCAACAGCTAAGTAATGTTGCCCTGACTAGGCTCCCAACAGCAACTGAGTCACTGCCCTGGGCAGCACCTTACAGGATGGCAAATGCCCATCGGCTTCTCATTGCCTCCTCTTGCTCTTGGTACTCAAGTGCTGTGGCTGTTTTACTCCCCTGCACAAGGCTTGAAAACGTAACGTAACTTTATCTATTGACTTCTATGCAACTCTGACACGGTTTCCTCAACTTACAAACAACTGAAATATTTTTATTTATTCTGTTGATTTCCAATATAGCAAAAATGTGTCAGTGCTTGGTAAAACTCATGCGAGTCTTGCTAGCTGAGTAACACATCTGAGGCATCGCCTTGAGATGATGTTCAATCTTCAGAACTTGTTCAGCCAAGTTTCTGAACGCTTGCGATGGCTCAACTCAGTCTCAAGGAGCTGGTCAAACTCACTCGCTCCTCATCTGACTCCAGCACCTGATCTGCTCTGAGTCACTGCTGGTTCCAAGCGCAGCTTCCGCAAAGCTTTCGAAACTAAAAACCGTAATACTTAACCAGCCACCGCACGTACCTAGAGAACAGCAACTTCACATACGGCTTTCGGAAGGCCCCTGAAGCACAGGAAAAGCAACTGCAAGTTCCCAGCCCAAGTAAAGGCTCCTGCTTTCCCCGGAGCCGCCTTTCTGATACTCCAGCTGTCCGTGACTTGCCAGCACTTTTGGCGCCTAAACTTTCTTTATAATGAAGGAATAGGCCACATCCCTGTGGCATCACCTGGGAATTACAGCAAGGAACCGATACAGCTTGGAATGGTGGCCAACGCTGCAACGTATCACCCGTCCGCAGAGTTGGTGACAGAAAAATTACTTCAGAGGGCTGATATGAACTGAAGAGAGTTATGTGGCTGCCAGAAAGCCCTTCGGAAGAATTCATGGCTCCAACAGCTGGTCCTAGTTACCACGAGACTCCTTGTGTGTTCTTCTGCTGTAAGGAGGAAGCCCAAAACCCTGATGCAGAAGATCAGCGCTCAGTGCAACTGAGCCCACCAGGCCAGGCTCCAATCCGCACCCACCGCAGCGGTGCCTTGTCTGGCCTGTGCGGCTCAGAACAACATTCCCGTTCGCTCTACTCACCTCAGGACAGGCAGCACTGGCCTTTAAACATGATGTGCAGGTACTAGCACTGAAACCCCTAAAATTTTTCAGTATTTTTACTCATTTTTTACACATCAGGGAAAATAAAAGGACTATCACATGCCAGTACATAAACGTTTCCTTCCTCTTCAAGGCCTCACAAACATTTCTTCTTACAAAGCCTCCATGAAGTTGGCGAATCGGTATTTTCCTCCTCACTAGGGGCCAGCACGAAGCAAAGGGACAGCCCTTCGCAAGGTGCCACGTTCAGACAACGGCCACTAGGTGCTAAAGTTGTATTCAGCTGGGCCCAGACCTAGCACAACATCAGCCAGCCCACCTCTCCACTTCTCTTTGGAAAAAATAAATAATGCTTTGATTTACCAAGTCATCAACTAATCCACAGTGCATTAGTTGCCAGAGAAAGCCAAGCTGCAAGCAGCTTCCTCTACTTCCCTTGCACGTGTGTCAAGCCTGACACTGCCAGTTCTAGCTGGTAATCAGGAATGAATTTAGTGCTCGCAGGGGAGAACAGGATTCTCTCCCCGCACCTCCTGTCCCTCCTTCCCTCATCAGCACGTGTCCTTAGTGTACCTGTGGGCATCAGCGAGCAGTGCACTGCTGAAAACTGCTTCCCTGCTAGTTCTGTATTGTACTGGGAAGTGCAACCAAAAAAAAAAAATAGCTTTTAAATAGCATTTTATCACTTCCGTCTAGAAGAGCTACGTCAATGAGAGATGCCTCAGATGGAGGTAGATGACAGCTACCAATTCACAAACATGGGTGATCTTTTTACTCTCCAGAAAATATACATACAAATATACGTAGTGCACTTCCTAATGCACTTCTTTGAAGCACAACAGCTTGTTCAAAGCTAATTTTAAAAAGTAGTCTTGCTGGTATTTTTTCAAAGCTTTCTTTAACTGATGATACTTAGAAATATTTCCTTTTTTTTTGGTGAAAATCATAAGGGCAACAAATTTGAAAATCATATTGATACTTCAGAATTTAAGAGTCATGCAGAAAATGATAAAAAGACTATTCAAACTGTTCAAGTGAAATGGAAGAGATTACAGCCTTCTAAGTTGCTTCTTATGTGCTACATTTAACTAGCGCTAAATGAAGGTGACAGCTACTCTGACACCTGCAATTATACCAGGGCAAGTGCAGGGCTAGAAATGCAGCGTTCTTTGGGTTGCTTTTCATTAACATACATTAAAAATAAAAATTGGCTAACAATTCACTAAGCCTCAACACAGTGATTTTGCCAGAATTTGCTTGAGAAAGCTCCAAGACAAAAGCCAAGTCTCGACCCTTTCCTGCTGTGCGTCTCACAAAGTCCTTACTGCCTTCCCATCTATTCTTGGAGTACAAGAAACAGGGAATGCGAGTTCAGAGGTTCCAACAGAAATTTATATTGCTTTATAGAACTATAGCGTAGGCTGCAGCGCAATCCTGTGCCCTTCGTGTTTGATTCTCTGATGTGCAAGAAGGGAACGCTGGAGCTCCCGGTTCAAGTCCTACCACTGAATAGGAAAGCTGGTTCCTCTGCTTCTGATGGGATAACCCTCTGGAGCCATTTCCGAAGAGGATGTTTAGCCCTGCAGACATAATGAGAGATGAAAAGGAGCAAAAGCAACAATAAGGAGCTGAAAGCTGAATTACAGTCTGCCGCAAACAACCGGTTTTCTCTGCCCCGCTTGAATGACCTGCAGCCCACAGAACACCTTGGGAAAGGCTGCTGGCCAAGGGGTTATACGAAGGCTTCAGAACAGGCAGAGAGAACTCCTAGAGGAATGAAGTCCCACTTCTGAGGGATGAGGATCTTAGTGAGAGACATCCTGGGGGCCTCCCAAAGCCACAGCGCAATCCGCTCATGTTTTATTTAGTTCTGTCTCTCCTTATGCTCTGGTGCGACATGTGGATACAATCAGTGTCCTGATCCCTTCTGGATATCACATAGTTCCTTTGCTCAAGTTTTACCACCCGACCGCACGCTTCCTGTCAAAGCCTCCCTCCCCCTCTCCATCTTCAACTTCCTGCAATTAATACCCTAAACTCTGTCTGTGTCCTGGGCGCGAAGGGAAAGTTTCCTTCCTGCAACCAAACGCCAGACTTCAGAGCCCCCTCCCTTGGCCACCGGGACGCCGCGGCGGCTGCGAGGTCGGCGCCCAGGACACATGACATGGTGGGCTCGAAGGCTCTACGTCCTCTCCTTTATACTTGACACAACTGCAGCCTTTCCACGCAACCTCTGCGCACAACCTCAGCACAAAGCCTGTAGTTGAGCTCCTGCTAGCGTGAAGACGGGGTTGGCCAACGTGGACACAGAACAGTACCCGGCAGATGAACGTGCACCTGCTTTTGTAGCAATAATTGCCAGAAATATGGGCTTTGGGGGGCTCTTTGGCTCAGTCTCAATACCTTCCAGCCCCGCTTGGGGTAGGAGATGGGAAGCTGCTTTGCTAATGGCAACGTATGCACGTCTATACCCACAAGAACTGGCCCTCTCTGTGCAACCAGCTCAGCTTCGCGCGAGTCTTCAGGCCATGGCTGCACATAACCCTGGTAGGATCCAGCACCAGCTGCCTTCGCCACAAGTAACTGTCACTGCTATTCAAAGCAGAAGGGGGAAGTGATGAAATAACCCGCTGGTCACGAATATATCTGCGATATAGAAAGTCAAGGAAAAAGCTGCTAGGCAGGGCATAAGCAACGTGCAAAATTCTGCCTGCCAGGCAAAGGAAAACATCAGCACATTCCTTCTGGTGTTAGAAGGGCCGCTGCTGTGGCAGACACGCGGTGCTCCCGGAGGCCCGTTTAGTCTTCCTGCGCACATTTTTAGGAAGGTCTCTTGCAGCTAGAACTAGGGCTGCTTCTGATGCCTCTGCAAGTAACATATGGGCTTCAAAGCAAACTCAGCAGGCTCTGCAGACCTCGCCGCCGTCGCCACGGCCGGCGAGGCGCAGGAAAGCGAGTCTGCATCAGCCCACAAGTTCACTCTGGGTTGCGAAGCCTTGAAGTCCTGACTGCAGCTACCTCCTTCTCCAGACACTTACCAACCTCTAGGACTCCAAGGTGCAATAAGACTTCCAGAAATATAAAGGGGGAATTCAGGAGTTAACTGCTTCGCATAGAACCCAAACTCAGTGCTGCTTAGGATTGAAATACATGTGTCTAAATGGCCTGCTCTCACCCTCTTTACTCCTCACTTCATTTGTCAGAGCTCAGCTACATCTGAGATTCAGTGGAAGTGCACGCAAGTGCCCGAGGAGGCTCCAGAAACCTCGGCAGTGACCTGCGAGCCGAGAGCAGTCGGATCTCAGATCCTCACCTTCCAAAGACCGAGCCAAACCGAGGCAAACGTACCCTGCGGAACGAGACCTGGGCCTCGAGACTGCCTGACTCTGCCAGACCCAGCCAGCTTACAGACGTACAAATGTAGTGATCAAGTCCAATTAACCCAGTCTAGAAAGTGTATTCTTAGATCTCATTCTTGCTGGGCTTTGTGGTTTCCTAGCAGATCTGAAGGGCAGGCAGTTTTTTTGGTCCACATACTAACCCAGGGGCAAGTATCATCTCTTTTCCCAGAGAAGAGATGTTTTTCTTGCCTCTAAGCACAGACTACTGAACGGATTGTAAGTAATGCAAAGCATATTAGAAAACTAAATTAAATAAAAACTAAGTGCTATAAAATCCAAACCAAACTAAGTTATATAACTCCAAAAATCACATATGACCTTACCGTCAGTTGCCTTCCGACATTCACTGCACTCGCACTGCCACAGAGGTTTTCTATCTACACAGCCCTGTGCCCTGCCTGTTTTCCTCCTTGGGTCACTTCTAGGGATCAGCAGCTTTACTGGAGCAAGTTCCAGGTGCAAGAGTCTGGGAAGGCAACCCTCACCAGGAAACTCTTCATTTTACATCGATGGTGGTGTGTGGAAAGACCTAATACAGAAGAGACTTGGAATATCCATACAAGAAACCACTTAAAGACCTTTGCATGTCTGTCGCTCATGTCACCAGTTACAACCTGGGGATAAAACACTAACTCAGTAGGGTAACCAAATGGATGACATGACTGATTATACACAGACGACTTCCAGGGCAAGTTATTCCAAATGAACTGGCTAGCTGTGCAATGGGCCTTCCACAATACTTCTTCTTCAAACGGTGGCCATGGCTTGTACTTACTTGGGCCTTATGCTGGGGAACGATTTGCACAGCTAGGACCCGTGTACATCGGCAAGGAGAGGTTAAGGTCTAAGAGAAAAGACAGACCTGGTTCCTTGAAGGAAGATCAGGTCCCACTGTCCCAGAACGTGAAAGTTCATAAAACCCAACAAATACCACTAAGGAGCTGTAATTAAAAGGCTGTGCCAAGGGACAGGTTATCAGGATTCACAAGACACGTCTCAGAGGCAAGAAAATAATGCGCGTCAGTTAATGCTACACTCCTAATGTTTGCGTGCAAGGTGCTCTTCACAGAAATATCACCCTGCAGCCCCAGGGTATCTGTATGTCCTCAAAGGCATTTCCTCAATCCCGTGTGAGCCCAAGTTGCTCACACACATTAGCCTCTCAAGTGTTAGCCCTGCTGTCACTGTACTGAGCTGCACAGCGCGGCTACATTCCCCTTGCCCCAATAACCCCAGGGACTGCCATGACCAGCCTCAAACTTAAGCTATCAGAAAACCTAATAGATCTTTTTTGCTTTTCCTCAAGGCAAGAGTTGAATTTGAGGCCGCACTCAAGCTAACACTGTACTAAGACTAATCCTAAAGCAGCATGTAATTCAGTTCCACAAAAACATGCAATTGCACTTCCTCCGAAACATGGGGCTTCTCACTAATTCCACAGCATCCTTGACTTCTTCCAACCTCCACTCCACTTAACTGCCCTGCTCTGAGTCACTGCAATGACCTAAACACGGGGCAAGGAGGAGAAAAGTTTACTGTTACTTCCACTGTGAATAGGTATGTAGAGATAAACATTAAAAAAACAAAACAAACAAACAAAACCCTCATATCACTCAAACTCTGCTTTCAGGTCTGGCACTGAAAGGTAACACAGATACTGCAAATTTGGGATGGTGACACCTGAAAGCCTTTTTTCCTTTTGTGATCCTTCTGCATAAAGAAGAAACCAATCAATCTATCAAGTATTCGGCGGGGTCTGAGAGGCCAGAGAGTCTCGTTGCAGGAAGTCACTGACAGACTGGCACGTGGAAGAGAGAGATTCCTGTTCTTTGCTTCCTGGCCAGCCCGGCGTTCCGACTTGGCTCCTAACTCCCCTTGTCTCATAACCACCGATCTGGGATATCACACCGGAGCTGACCATTATTTTTGAATCACAAACTTGAAGTGCTTTGTCAATTATTCCCAACTCGGACACTTGGAAAGGCAAGCAGAAGGCAGCCAGCTGGTTTCGTACGACAGCCTCCGCATTTCAGAGTGCTATCTCATTTATAATTCTCCACATGAACTATCAGAATATCCATTACTAATTTGCCTTAATGAGATTTTATTAAGGGCCCTCTCCAGACATATCTGAAGCTGGCAGGCGCTTTGGCAGTGGCTGAAATTAGGAAGACTATTGCAAATCTATCAGTGCGTCTACGTAAAGGTACTGATGCTAGTTCTTAAGGAACAAAGCCATGATATGAACTTTTCTCTTTGCATTTCAAAGAAAAGCTAACTACAATAACACTTGTGGACATAAAGTTTTGAGAAGCTTCCAGGAACCTCCAAATTTGGGGACCAGAACTTAAATTCAATAGGTAAACCTAGACGTGTGCAGTCTTTAAAGAAGGGAGAGGTTTGTTAACTCCTGGAGGTATCAAAAGTTAAGCCACGTGCACAGACTACCTGTAAGTAGATCTCGCTACACAAATCCTGAACCCAAGAGATCCTCCTTTTTCTTAACACTTCCTTCAGGATCAAATTCCTGAAAGCAATCCATTCGTACAGGCATACTCTAAATATATCTGCAGTGAGTCTGAATATCTGCGGTATCTCATACAAGGGGAGAAATATACCTTGCTGTAAGGCATTTGACAAATAAAATAAGAGAATTTCTCAGGGATGAGAAATCTGTTCAGCAGGACACAACCCAACCTTGACCCGAAAGACATGAGATCCCACCTTGGTTGCAGAGTGGCTGAGGGTGGAAGCTCAGCCAGCTTTTCCCTGTAAAGTTCCTGCTCCTTTGGTGTCACAGTGGGAATAAGAGAGTAGATGTGAAGCTCAATCTGCTTCCCAGGGGTGCCAGGAGAACAGTCAACACCCGGCACGGAGATCCGCAACGACAGCGCCCACCACCTTGGTACCTGCACAGGTCCACACAAGCTCATTCGCAGTGTAGGTCAGAACTCCTGTGGCAGAGGAGTTGGGATGCACACACGCATTTGGATGTGTACGTTCTTTAGTTGCACACACAAACAGAAATTAAATCATTAAATCACTGGATTACTGATCAGACCACCATAAAGCTGGGGAGAACTGTCCTGGCCAAAGCGCAGGCAAGTGATGGACCATGTTGCCACACACCAAAAGGACAACATCTGCTGTAGCCAAGAGGAAAAAATTAGCAAGGCAACTGCTGAGCTTATTTTCCCTCTAACTGAAGTTAAAACACAGTTTAAAAAGGGAAGAAATTTGGGCTTCTCCAAAAGACAACTTTATTTTGGAAGCTGACATCTTGGACAAACTGGGTCAGCAAGGGACAATTTTAATCGGAATAGAACATCTACTGGAAAAAAAAAATCACTTATTTTACTATTCTAGCCAAACAATTTGAATGGCAATACCGAGGCTGGGAGAGCTGGATGAAATACATGTGCTAATGGAATTTTCTGAGAAAGACTCCCAAGACTGAGGGGAGATGATACAGCAGTCTAGGCTTGCTAGCAAACTGTAAATAGTTACTGCACATCTATTTTTCTTCACAAATAATAATTAAAACCTTGGTAAAATATTTAGCAGCTGGGTTTTGAGCACACATTTGTATCACCGTAAAAGAACTTAGCCAGGACACAGAAGACCTGCTCTGACAGAGCCTTGGCGTGAAGGACCCTATTACTCATGGTGCTGATAGGGAAACAGGAAGGGAAGCAAGCCAGGAACAGCACCCATCAACCCATCAAAAGCAATGAGGAAGCCTCCAAAGCAACAAAAGCCTAGTAGAAAATAAACCCAGCTATCTTAACTAGTCCGTTTTGATTTACCTAGCCCCTTCTCAGGTTTTGATGCTTTAGAGCCAGTAGTCTTGATGTTTATCGCCTTCGTTGCTTCGGAGAACAAGCACAAATAAAACGTAAACTGAGATTCTCACGTGGATTTATGACCCCAGGCTCCAGCGTGACAGGAGAAACACAAACTGCCAGGAAATTCAAGCTGGAATCACTACAGACAGCATTGCCTTCATATTAGGGGCAAGGAAACCCACGCAGGAGCTGCTCATGTCCTTTTACACCGAATCCTCAAGGCTCAAACTGTTTTTTCTCCCTTATGCCCTCAGTTACTGCACAAGCAGATTCTTGCCTTGAGCTGGGCAAAGGGAAGTCTGTACCTTTAGAGTTAACAGGCTTGCTGCGCCCTAAACCCTGGGGCCTTAGTCTCAATCAATGCAGACTCTACTCACTTGCCAATTTTAAGCAAGGATGCGCGGGCGTAGGAGACAAGCACTGAAATTTTTCTGCTTTTATCCAGAAAAACAACGTATAAATAAAGACATCTTTAACATTAGAGTGGGAGAATGTGCATCTCTGCTCTGTATCTTCATCCTCTTAATTTCACTAATAAAAACAGGCTTGCTTCTTGGCAGGCATAGTATTTTTCTTTTAAATGCTGAATTGCAAAGGAAAGATTTTCTTCAACAACATGCAAGAGACACAAACAGACAGAAAAAATAATGAAGGGCTCAAACTAGGCAACCTTTTGTGGCAACTTTTTTTCCTTCCTGCGTGAAATCCAGGTCCATTTCTCCTAAAAGGTGTCTCTGGGCATCGAACCAGTGCCATCTCTTTATTGCAACGGTACTATTTTTAACTAGCAGCAGCCTGTAACCATCGAAATACCTTCTGCCTAAAGCCGTGACAGCGTTTTGACAGTGATGCATGTACCAGGCCAGCTGGTGATTAGGCCCTATCATTAGCAAGGGATCTTTCACCTCCTATGAAGATTACATCTCTCTGACAGTCGGGATCCCCTTTAGCGAGGCTGTTGGATTCTGCACGCGCTCACACCACGGTAAGTCTGAACTAATCCCGCTGAGGACAGCATGAGTACGTTGGCACCGAAATGCTGCAGAGAACCTACCAAGCAGCTTTATATTGGGGCATGCAGAGGAGCTACGCCAGGCCTGATTCAGCACAGAACCTGGGTTGCAAAGGGCAGCCGCGGCCGTTGCTCTCGGTGGAACGGCTGTACAGTATCTCCAGGCAGCTCTGCTGCACGTCTTAGTAGCCTATAAAGTTTTACCCATCGGGTATATTCCACTGCTTGCTATAGGTCAGGTATAAACATGACATTTCAGCTAGATTTCAGGAAATCCCCTCAAAACTGGAACCTAATTCCAAGTGAATGCTCCCCAAATTTCAAATGAAGCTTAGATTTTCTTTTTGGCTAGAAACGATGAGAAATATGCTAACTTCATATGACCAGACCACAAAAGAGACGAAACTGAGCGGTTTCAGCTGAGCTTTCTATCAAGGGTTTGGGTTTCATTTGAATTCAAAGCCAGAAATGAAACATACACACAAAAGTCCCTGAGAAATGAAACCCCTATTTCCTACAGCGCTCATACTTCCCCTCTCATTTTTCACAAGTGTAACCCGCACTTTCTTGGGCACTTTTTCATACCTTTTTTCCTAGATTTATATTTAAAAATCATCTAAAAACTCAAATGTTAGCTCTGCTGAGAGTCGACATGGGGCCATCATTGGGTTGTGGTTTTCTTCTTTTGGCCTGCTGACTTTTTTATCCTTAGAAGAAGTGTTGGTTTTTGAAATACTTATTTCAGACAAACACCAAATTCAATTTTAACCAGACAGACTCTATCCTGACCAATGTTTCTGATGAAAGAAAGAAAAGTATACAAAGAAAACAGTTGCATGGGTCATAATGCTTGCATGCACAAGCTGTGACACAAGCAAAGTAGTATGGATAACCTGTTATATAAGATGCTATATATTTCTAGCTGTAATATAACAAGATCTGCTGCATTTAAAGAGGATTCAAGGACAGATCTGTGGACTTAGGACAACTCCTCCAAAATAGATCTTGAGGGGCTCCCTTATTCCAAGATATCCATCAGTCAAGACATTTGATCACCATCATGTCTGACCACATTCAAACCCTAGAGGTGAGCTCAATGTATTTATTCTGCTTAGACATTTGCATCGAGTCAGACAGCCAGTGTAGAGATTGGTATTAAACGTACAGGTCAATTCAAGAGACGAAACATGTTGTCTGCTGTCCTGCATCCACGCAGGAGTGAAGGTGTGGGGTGAAGATGGGAGAAGTGATCCCTTTGTTGAGCCAGAAGGTCCTTATATCACCTACATATGGAAAGCAGCATATGATTTTTCAACTCAAATACCTGCACTGACCGAGCAGTATCATAGTGCTGCCTATCAGTGGTAAATAAGGTCTGGTGGAAGAGGAGAGAATGTGAATGGAAGCCCTGGAAGGCTTCCGAAAGACAGAAGGGCTCTAAAGTAAATACCCTGCACCAGTAAAGGGTTTTCTCTTAAATATCTACTGAATTCAGAGAGACCATCAGACATCAGGGATGGGGTCCCAAAAGCATCTGCAGAAGCCAGATGAATACAACAGAGAGACTAAGTTGAGATCCTGGCATAAGCAGATACATTTTTTTTTATTTATTTATTCTGATGGCTCATATATTCTTCAAGTAAGCACCTTTATTTGTATTTTTACCATAATCCGGTTTGAGATAAGATCCACTGCAAGGCCAGAGGTGTAAGGCCTTGAACCACGCTGAGGGCTGAGCTGGTGGGACAGGTCCTCAGTGAAGCAATTCACTGCATCTGGCATTGTGACAACAGTACAGATCTGGTGGCTGGCAAGTAATGCCAGGGACAAGCTAAAGAAGTGCCTTCCAGAGAGCAGTACTAAGCAGGCAAGGTTTCTGGCCCTGAAATAAATTCTTTCGCTTAAATCTGACACACCAAGGAACATACATGAAGAGCATCTCTGAGGCCAAACATCTCCCTGGCTGTGATGCAGTACAAGCTGAGCTGTTCCTGCCCATTTGCAGGATTTCAAGTTTCAAAACACTAGGTGATATCCCTACCTATAGGAGAGCCCAGATTAGGAATTCCACACCCAAACACGCCTGCAGACTCCTGGAAGGTCCCACAGAATCCACGTGGAGAGCAGAGATGCCCTGGGACCCACTCTGCAATGCAGCAAACTGGAACTCCATCTCATTACCTGTTAAAATCCTGTCCTCTGTAGCTCAAGGGATTAAGTATCCACCTTCTCCAGACACTTTAACGTACTAGGTGCAGTGTGTTCCCAAATCCCTATTTCCCTGGAGGAAAAAAAAAAAAGAAAAAAGAAAAAGCCCATTTCAATTGCATGTCCATTAAGCATTATGCCCCCATCTCCTCTTTTGCAACGTGTTTACCCGGCTCTGTAAGCATTCGATGGCCAGCAGTAACCCCTGGCTAATAATAAAGCTGACTGATACAGTCCGTACCCTGAAGTTTACTGACAAGAGGCTGGAACAACTCGACATTGCGGAAAAACACAACCCACGTAGGCCGTGCCAGCCCTGACAGCTTCACTCTCGCTTGCTGCCGCACGGGATCTTCCCCACGGCAGCCACTGGGGATATTACAAATGCAGCTTGTCAGGAAGAGCCCAGCTCTTTTTATCCCATACAGAATTATTTAAAGACCCATTAGGCTTCGCATGTCCAAATTAGAATTTGCAGAGACCTTTCAGACAGAATGACATATGCTAGGAAGACAATTTAAACGGCTCTACCAAAATCTGAGCAGTTAAAAGCCTACCCTGACATTTAATAATTTTTAAAGCTCTCGGGAGAATTTAAAGCTCGTTTGGTGTTGTTATATCCCATCATTTCTGGAACTAGCAAAGAGTCTGGTAAGCTCAGTCCTCCAGAGTCTTTCTCCAGAGCAATTCTGGTCATTTTGCTGTATTTGCTGTAAACCAGCAGTCCTTAATGGAAACATCTTATAAAGAAGGTTAATAAATGCATGGCAAGAGGCGCATTGCACTGAAGAGCTGTCACCTGCGCCCATAGCTTCTCCCTGTGCTTCTGGCTACTATCTGCAGCACCGCTCGGCATTTGCCTGGGGACAGCAGAGCTGTCACGGGGCTCAGGCGCCACGCTGCATTAAAGGTCACTCCTCTCTAAAACCTAAAGAGGAATGTGGAAGCGATGCCCGGAGTTACGTTCCTGAGCGGCCGTTCCCGAGGAAGCTGGGGGCTGCGGCTCTGCCGCTGCCTTCAGCGGGAGCTGAAACCGCCTGCTTGGGAAATCCCTTCACAAGCACAGGACGAGGCTGGTGGACATGAAGGGAGGGGGATTTCTGCGTGAAGGGTCTGCCTGCAGAAAAGCCCACAAACGGGCAAAATGAGAATCCAAAAGTTTGCCCGATTCACACTCTTCCTTGCAGCCTGGTGCCTCTGGTTTGTGGTAACTTAACCCCCCCCATCTCTTTCATCAGACTGTTTTGCAAATGTTTACTCCTCCCTGGAAATATCAAAGAGCACATAAGTGTACCTGTCCCCTATCCACCCACACTAACAACCACCTCAAACCTAAACCTTTTGGGGTTGGGATTTTGTGGGGTCTTCATAGTCCTGGTGCACGGAGGAGTTTGATACCATCCTAGCTTCATCTAAAACCACACAATATTTGCTAAGCACAAGGCAAGCAACCCCAAAGCTTGCCTGGCTAGCTCACCTAGCATCGCCCCAAATCATCTTCTCTTGTTTTACTTAATTATAATGTTTGCCAACGCTCCAAAGGACAAGGTTACTTAATGATTGAAGATCAGCCCCAAACTCTTTTCCAGGTAGCACAGGGCTTGGCAGAGAACAAGATCTGCCAGTTCTTGGGTAACTGCCAACTCCCCTCTACTGACAGTCCTCATGCAATCAAGTCCAGCTGCTTTTGCCCTTCCAAAGCACAAGGCAGCAGGTTTTTGGGGCAAGCTGACACATTTGGTACAAGACGCTGCGTAGCTCAGAGTAAATTCCCTCCTTCTCTCCACAATTCTTCACGTTGTCACTAAAACAGAGGCAAAAGTGGCCCCACTGGCATCAAGTAGAGTTTTACTAGCAATTTCTGAAGGATTTGCTTAGACTTTTGGCTTGAAGGAAAAGAGCTCAGACACAGCATGGCATTTAGAGTCTCCCTCCCTCTCAGTGTGGCCCTAGAGACTTGAGCACAGATTGACTCAGTGGTCGTAATTTGTCTCTACTTTCAACTGCTTCCCACTCCCGGGCAGCACAATGTTCCCCTGAAAGCATCACCTCTACAAAACCCCACCTTAGCCCAGAAAGATGCTTTGGCTGGGCTATTTGTTACAACTAAGTTGTTTCGTATCCTAAATGACAGGACAACAGGCACTTTTTGCGTAGCTTAAACCGTATGTAGCTTAACCACATAAATAACCAAAGATGAAGTACTAAAACTTGATCGCATGAACCCAGTTAAAACATGCTGTGTTTTTTTGCTTTGATTTTAGGTCAATAAACTTTAGCTCCTTCCACCTAGCCACGAGATGCTGTCAAAGCTTTGAAATTACTTCCTCCGCTCTGCACCTTTGCCCAAATGCCACACTCAGCCACACAGAAGCTGCGCAGACCTGACCGGACAGCAGCCTTGAAAACCTGTGCTAGGTAAGGTCGTTCTTACCAGCCATCCAGCCCTCATCCCACCAGGCAGCGAGAGAAACCCATAGGGAAAATGGGATTCCACCTCCTCAAGCAGCCGATTTTGTTGAGCAGTGATGACTCAGATCTTGGTGAGCCATCTCCTGCCCAAAGGAGATGTCATCTCTTTAGGAAAGAAACTTCTTATCACAACACAATTAACTGCCACTTGCCCAGTTCCATAACTAGCACATGCTTCCATTTTCCCCACAGTAGTTTCTCACTAGTTTTTTCACTTTGGATTTCCAGAGCTCTCCTTGGTGTCAAACAGGGTGAGAGCATTTGCCGGCCAAGAACTTGGATAGGGAGAGAGGAGAGGAAAGCAAAACCTGCAGCTGTAATAATAAAAGGGCAGATCCATGTCTTCTCTGAACAAGCACGACGGGTTAGTCGTCAGGGATGATGAAGGAACTTCACAGGAGAAGCTCTTTGCAGCTTGCTCTGTTTTTTCAAGACTATACAAAAGGTTTCGCACACACTGAGCCAAGATGATCTGTGAAGGGAACAGAATCCCCCTGACTTTAAGGGCAGTTTTGCAGCCACTTATTCCAAAGCGACTGTTCGACAACTGTTTCCCCGAGGTCCTCAAGTGCTTCAGCCGGTCATAGACCAACTTAAGCAATATCCTTGTTCCAGCCTGTGCCGGGCATGGATTTTCACCCGGCCAACCCGTTTCCGAGCTTTCCCACACAAAGATGGTCCCGCAGGTTTCCGAGTTCACTGCACGACAGATGACCTTCATACTGAATGCTGCTGCTACAGCACTGACAAGCTGGAACATCTGCCCAAAGAAACTATCACCCGATGTGACAATGCCCAAACCTTGGCATGTGTGCAAAGGCACCTTCACACCAAAGCTCCCTTGGGTGTTCATCTCGCGCACACTGCACCAGTGCCTGCCACGCTTTGGGAACGACAGCACCTCCGACCTGGACTACCAGAGCTCCGCAGGAACTCATCAGGGAACTTCCCAGAAAAATCAGCTCAGGCCTCTGATTTCCAAGCTGGAATGAGTGGAACCAGGCGCAGCGCCAAACCATCTGCCCTGACTCGCAGCGTTAGGTTGGCAACAGCTGAACTTTTAGCTAAGCCTCCCCTTTCCCGATGCCGGAGTTTTTGCACCCACTCGCTGTGACTTGCTGCGTCATTTCTGCCCTCGTCTTCCCGTCTGCACAGCCAGGGGCCGATCCCTCTTTGCAGCTGGGATCTATAAGGAAACAGCCAAGCTTGTTTTTGCTCCTAATATGAATTCGCCATCAAACAACAGGCATATTTCACACAGAACAAGAGTAGGACCAGGACCATTATATTCTGTTTATTTTGGGACCTACAAAGCAGAAAAAAATCAAACTGATTTTAATATTTCCCTCTCCCTCTCCTTTTCTTTTTTAAATCTAGGCAACATAGGAGGCCCTTTGCTCCACCATTCCCTTCCCCTTGCTAATGAGCCTTGGGCAATGGCTTTTTGCCAACCTGGTAGTGCTACTCACTCTGTCTTGTTTAATCTTATATCTAGTTAAGGCAAAAAAAAAAAAAGGAAAAGCCCCTCAGAAGTACCATGAGATATGTTTTGATTAGGTATGTGACTAGACTGAAACCATTCCATACATTCAACTGTCACAAGTTTGGGGTTTTTTGAACAGAATTCTCCTAAGACTGGGGAGATTTAAGAGGAATAAGTGCATATTGAGAGTTAACTGCTGAAAGCTTCACAACTGATCAGGAATATCCAGAAAAACTCCCAGCTGAGCCCACCCTCACGTTCTTCTGTCACCATTTCAGATTCCATCTGGAAAAAACAACTCTGCTGGCTGTGATTCAGAGAGGACGGCTCCTGCTCGGCCCTCCCAGGAGATCAAGGCTGCAAAGAAACTACAGATCTGCAACAGGGCCATGGAGGAAGTGAAGGAGGCCAAAGCATCAAGTGAGAAATACAGCCTGCCTTTCCTGCGCCCCTAATGCAACCCCGCAGGGCGAGCGACTTGAACTACTCAGCAGCCTCCTTTGTGAAACTGGATCAATACATGCATTTTATTTTCCAGCAGATGTACTGCAGCTGTAAAGACCTGAGTTGTTCAAATCCTCTTCTATGACTAAGTTAAAGCACCGGAGAGCTACGCTGAACAGAGCTTAAATACATACGCTGGTTTGGTATTTATATACCTCTATATAATAAAAAAAACATTGTGTGGAGAGTGAAGCACTCATTTGGAAGAATAAAAAAGCTTTTAGCTTCACCTTGCAAGTATGATGCTTGCTTCTCTGAAGAGCAATAAGCCAGTGATGCATTCCCATTAGCTCATCCAGAATCCATAAGGATTTAGGTACAGATTCGCCACTGGGCGATGCAGGCACTGCCAGCTGTTCCCAAAAAGGACTGCCCCATTTTGCACCATCTTACCCATGTCCAGAATTTGATCCAGACTGAAGAAATACATGAGCTATGACAGCTTGGGCCCTGTAACTTCTCAAGTTTTTTCATTTGCCCACAGCCTGTGTTCTAGCTCTGACACACTCAACTTTTCTCCCTCTCCTGAACAGCTGCTTGTCACTGCTGGTGTAAACAGTCCCATTAAAAAAAAACAAAAAACAATGGGGACAAGTGCACAGAGTGACTACACACAAGGCAGCACTGAATTGGTACTCACACCGTTCGCCTCGGCTTGCTTGTGCAACATGAGGTATCTGAGACAGCATCCTCAAGAAAAAGGTGTAATTTAGTGCCCGCAGCAAAAACAAAAAGAACGGAGAATAACCACGCACTGCCATTTGGACTAACACTGCTCGTGCTCTACGAAACTACTTCATGGATTAGTGCTGGATAGTTCGGTCTAAAAACAGTCCTAATAACTGGGCTGCATTGCATGCAGAAAGAACAGCAGATAAAATACACGTTCTCATTCTGTTCACGTGACACCATGCGGTGATTAAGACGACTTGAAAACAGTATAAAATAGCTTCTCATATTCCACTACCACACCCAATATTCCACCTCCATCTTCCTTTCCACTCAAATTCCTCTGGATCCCTGAAGGGACCCAGAGTAGGGAATTCAATCTGTCCAATTCCTTAGCAGCATTCTCAGCCAATATTTTCTAGAGTGACTGATGCTCTCCTGTTCTTAAGCTTTTCATAATCACCATGTCTCATCTTCAAAATGATGGTCACAACTCCTTACGTTGTTGCCTCTTTAAACCTAATCCTCTCTCTTTGATGTTTCACAATGAGCACCCCACACTTGAAGCAAGGAAAAGATCAGATCACTTCTAAATATCCTGGCCATTTAATTTTAGGTCTGTCCTTTTACTGTCTTCAATGTTTTTGAGCTTCAAAAGCACTTTCCAGAAGAAAGGACCTTCAAATATAGATTCTTCTCACTTCAGTCTCAGTACAGCTGTTTACACCCGAGCAAAGAGGCTGCAAAGTGCTATGCAAATAGCTGCACTTTACCTAGAGAAAACATCCCTTGCAGCCCAAGCAAGAAGAGAAGCAGGTCCCTGAATCACAAAGAGGGAGCCTCCACAAGCTCACTGACAGCACCACCTCTATTAGACCGTGGTTTCTTTGGAGTTCAGCCCAACACAGGCTATGTTCATTTTCCACCATCACACTAAAAAAACAGCCACCAGTTTCAGCTTATATTTAGCCTCTCTCTTGTAGACTATAACTATCACGTAGACTGTAACTATCATGTAGAACACACAAGGGATTCCCCATCAGAACACAGTGTGCTCTAATAATTATTAGCATCAGCGTAACAAGTCAATGTTTATTTCCTGAAGAAAGCATTTAATGACTTGTATGCCCTATATATGTCCATTTAAGGCAACTTTACACGCCAAGAGCATAAGCCAGGCTTTTAAATTTTAAAGGAGGACTCTCCTCAGAAATGAATGGCTGAGCTGGATGAACTTCCATCCTCAGCTGTTGGCTTTGGGATTTGCCAAGCCACCGCAGACGGCTTGGACACCCGTGACAGAGGTCTGTTAGCTGCAGAGCTTCCTGACTGACCGTCTCACTTTCTGTGCTCGTTAATGGCAGAGCGTATTCAGCTCCCCAAGCTGCTTTGAAAACTTCGTCTCTGACACTCAGGCCACTTAGATCAAACACGGGAAAGGGGCCTTCCTACTCAGTTCCTAAAGCTGTATTTCTGATACTAATTCCCTCCGTTCGGGAGACCAAAACAGCTGCAGTGTTGCAGGAGGAGCAGGCACCAGTTCGGATCAGCACTTACAGAGCAGACCCTTCTCCCAAATGCACCTGCAGCGAGTCCACGCCGGCCACCCAGCCTCTGCCTGCCGTGGCTTTGCCGGATGCTGCGTTTTGCCACCCCGTTCATACGCTGCATCCAGTGAGCGGCTCCAGCAGGGATGCTCGAGACCAGTACCCACAGGAGCAGTTTGGTCTCCTGGAGGCCTAAATCAAGAGACACAAAATTATCGCTTACAGGAGCATTGGCTTTAGTTTAGTTTCCTTTTTGGTAGGTGAAGAAACCTGAGCTTTTTCTGCCTCTTCCTCTTTACTTCCAAGCAAAATTTTCAGTAAAATCAAACAGGGAAAAAACATTAACTCATTCTGCTATCAGGCCCACTATTCGCAAGGCTGCTGAACCCCGGTCACATCAGACCAAATGGAGAGAAATCATTATAACCAAATCAAAGCATGTATGTCCCACATCCCCTCCCAGGAGGTATAAGTATGGAGTTTGGCATAAGGGGACAATTATAACAGGGAACACAACACACATCATCTTCATGTGACTAGTGAGAGCAACTGCTTCCTTGAACCAGTAAGTGCATTCAGGCAGTGCCACTGCACCCAGTGTCTTCGAAGAAAAACAGGTTTCAGGAGCCCGTTGCCTTCTAGCCCTGTAAGGCAGGAATATGCTTATGCTTAATTATCACCAGGAGATGAAAGATATATTTAGATTCCTTGTGTAAACAGAACCAGACATGGGGAAAGTTATTCTCGCAGCAGCGCTTGCCAGCACATTTTGTGCCCTTGCAAGGGCTCAGCCTCTGATTTGTATCAGCTCCAGATGATCCTTTTTTCAACACGGCTCCCCGTAAATGCTACGAAGGGCAGGCAAGCTCACCCTTCGGCACGGGAAGCGGCCGCAGCCGTGACCCTGAGGATTCCTGCTGGCATGGACACAGAGGTGCACCTGCACACACACTCCTACTGGGAAGCACAGGCTCATTCCATGTACTGAATGAGCAAATCAGCAAGTACAAAGCTTTCCGAAGGCCACAAAGTCCTTACAAGTGGCAAACTTGGCCTCTGCAGCAGACAAATGCCCAGTTCTGTTGTTTTGGGTAGCTTCAGTGACAATTTATATTAACCTACATTTCTGCCATACTGAGCAACACGCACCGGGCGATGCTAGGAACATGCAAGCCTGAAGAGGGGTGCTCAGGAAACATACGTGGCTATGGATCTGTGACTTCCAGACGTGCAGAAACACGTTTTCATCCTTGGTCAGAAGCTAAACCCGCAAACGGAATAACCCTGTCAGCTTAAGGAAAACCAAGAAAAAACGTGCACCCTTGGAGCACGTGGATTCCTCCTCCTGCTCAGCCGTGGGAGCTGCAGCGGGGGAGCTCCTGGCTGTCAAAGCTCTCTGCCTACTTTGGAGTATTTTCTGTTGCTCACAGAAATAAATGGCCTTTTAAAATGCTGGCAACTAAACAGACATTTTCACTGGCTTGTTTGGATTCAAACCCAGTGTCTTCCCAGCTTCGGGCTTTGTAAGGATACAGACAATCATCCCTTCGAGTTCTGATGCAGCAAACCGTGTCCGTTTAGGCTTAGGAGACTGTAGCTACATGGCTTGGGGTCTAAGCTATAGACCTCAAGCTATAGAGCTGGAGAGGTAGCTGTCAGCACCACCACAACAAGCGGCAGCTTCAGCCCCCCTCGAACCTTGGACACCAGAGCCGTGGGCTGATGCCGACCACCTTGGTCTCCCCGACGAACCGCAGGAGCGTGACAGGGACCGCGCTTTGCTTCGAGGGAGCCATAGCGCAGATGTATCTGACTCTTTCACCTTGTTGCCAGAAAGCAGCTGAATCTTCCTTGAATGAGTCCCAAAATAAACCTGTAAGCTACATCTGTTTGTTTCATCTTTGGAGAGAAAAGATTTCTCTTGTCTTCTCCTTCCCTCACAAAGAAAAAGTCACGAAGGGCATTAGAAACTCATGAAAATGGGAGAAGCAGATCCCTAGCCATGGGAGGAGAAGGATAAACAAACTTCTTCTGGGCTTTCCATTAAACAATGTCTTTTTACAGGCTGATGGATTGCTGCGAATTTGTTTTAAAATAATCATCGTGCTTCAAGCTGCTGGTAATTTAAGGCTAGATAAAACACCCATTGAAGAATGTTTATTTGTTCCAAACTGTTTACACTCGGGGAACGAATTAGTTCCTGCAGCAAGTGGGTAACGAGAGCCCGAGAGCCACGCTGAGAGCATCGACACAGCCTTCCGAGCTGCTCTTCCAAACAGGAAAACCTTTGCCCTTTCCAAAAACTTTCCAAGCATTTTAAGCACGCAGTAACACCAAGAAATTATTGCCCCTGACAGACATAGCTAGCCTACAAATAGCCCGCAAAACCCTAGAAGTTCAAGTTATTCATTAGGATGAAGCAGAGCAAGAGCAGCAATGTCAACGCCCTGCCAGAGCTCTAAAGGAAATAGAAGCGACTCGAGCTGTTTCTGGGAAGATGCCACAACGCCACTCTGGCATGGATTAAAAACATAAATAAATCCAAGCTATAAACTTACGAGGAAGTCATACTCATTTCTATAAATGGAGAAAGAGAATATCTCTATATAACTGCTTGAAACACAATCTGAAGCGTATGCTGTGTTACAAGGACATTCATGTGCACCAGTTCCTTAGAAAAGATCCTTTTTGAAGAACAAAGTGCAGTCCCCAGGCTGTCAGGGCTAATGAAGAGCCACGTGCTAGGTGACTTCAAGAAATACGGAGGAAATCTCTCACAAGAGGAAAACACGCTCACCAACGGTTAGTTACAACACCGCGCACGCTTTCACATAGCTAAGGCTGTAACTTGCCTGCGCCGAGCTAAAATTCACACTAAGCTTTGAAGTCGGTAGCAAACCAAATATTTATGAGTCAAAGGGGATCCTCCTCAGAGCCAGGCTTGTTTGTTGACATTGGAGCTGAGCAAACCAAGTCCAACAAAAATCCATGACAAAGCAACACTCAGACGAGTTGAATTCCTAACCCTGTGCCACGGCTAAGACCAAGTCCCTTAATTCCTAACCCCGAACCACAGGCCCTCAAGTCCCAAAGTCCCGGGCAGGCAGGACACGCCTGCGAGCATCCGTGACACCGTGGCCATATCTAAATACGCCTCTCTAGTTCTCCCATTGGCGTTTTTGATTCATCTGTAACTGGTTCAGTGTTTCACATCCTTGATTTCATGATGGTCTGTTTTCTGCAGCACTTGCAGGGAGATAAATATAACTTCCTTACAACAGTCAGCCTCAAAAGCAATCAATAATATTCCTGGGTCCAACAGTGTCGGGGACCCAAGCAAATGACATCCAGCTTCCCAACAACACTTCTTAAGGAAACCTACTGAGTTCTGCAGCTGTGCTGCAATACACAAAAAAGGAAGCAAAAAAAAAAAGATCCTTTAGTCTCTCCACTTCCTCACCCTGCTGTCATTGCTTTGACTTCCTCTTTATTTTCCTGAGCTTATTAAACCAGACTGAATTTTTCATCCCCAGGAAGCCCTGCTTTTCTTTTAAGGACGCTTTGCAGTGTAGACATGATTACATGGGCAGGCAGTGATCAAACCTGCTCGCTGCGCTGCCTCCAGTCGCTGATTTCCTTTCTCTGGGGCAGAATCAGCACCTGAGTTGGCTCAGGTCGGTCCTGTCAAATGCTCTGTGTCATTAAGAATAACTACCTAAAGTTCCAAGTTAAATCTTCTTCAGTTGCACTGCTGCAATTTTGGACTTGCCCCTTGAATCCAAAACCTGGCTGATATTCTGCGTGCTGGGAAACAGGCATCCTAATTCATCTGTCTTGGCCGCCTAGCTAGTCACTTGCCCCATTACACCACAACGCAGACTCTTCACTCAGCCTCATGGACTAAGACACCCCAAAACCCACGAGGCAACTGAAGACTTAAGGATGCTAAGGAGACAACGGGCACAACTTTTTCTTGGCTTCGGGAAGTGACTTAAGTCAGGCAGTCAGGAAAAGTCCTTCAGGAATATGAAGTGCTGTGGGTAACATCCATCTCCTAAAAGATCAGTATCCCGAGCCATTTGTAGGAGCACGATCAAGCCCTCGCATCACATACACTTTTTAAGAGACTCAGTATCTTCTGAACACACAGGGGACTTTCTGATGATGCAAGCACTGCAGAGTATGGGTGTAACCACAGGAAAAAGCAATTATGGGCGGAGGAAGCAATAACAGCACATACTCCCTGCAATTTTATCCAGACAGATAAGATCTGATTGGTTGAGGTGAGTAAATGCACTAAGCTAAAGAATATACATCCCCCCCCAAAAAAAAACAAAAAAGAGATTAGAATTGTTCTGTTAAAGCCATGAATCAAGAGTTATGGATTCAACATAATATTTCTCGCTAGCACATGGAATATGAGCCAACTGATAAGCAAACGGAGATGCTTATGAGTTGCAAGGGTCCATTTCCTTCCAGTACCGAGCCTGCACCAGTCATTCTGACACTAAAGCAGGTCGGTAGTGTTGCAACTGGGAACAGTTGTTGCTTATTCTCCCAGGGGCTGGGCAACATATTAGGAAAAGCCTAAGGGAAAAAAGACCTTAACCAGTGAAAAA
>WBNA01000624.1:17205-38859 GCA_013398345.1 Nothocercus nigrocapillus | reverse complement strand
AAAAAAAAAAAAAAAAAAAAAAAAGCATTGGCCAGATCACTCCATAAATTCTTATTCAGAGCTTAGCAGCATCAGGATCCATTACATTTCACTGTCAATGCAATTTTACTGGGCCAAATCCTCAGCCACTGCCAAGTGCAATCGCACCGACCTCAAAGGACGCTGACAGGCCGTCATCGCGCGAGCATCGGTCTCGAGACGTCTCGTTTTCTCGTTTGGGGGCAGAGGGGCATACGTGGCATGATGAATAGATGGCTTCGTCGGCCTCGTGGGGAATTTGAACTGACATGCAAGTGCGAAGTCTGCGTTAGGGTGCTGATTGCATGCTGCAAGCAGAAGGTAGCTCGCCCTTTAATTACACGGAAAGCATCAATCAGTTTTTTTCTGGGGCAGTGGCTGTAGCCAAGTCCCTTTTTGCTCCTGCTGAATCATTACCTCTGAACACTCGGAAAGCTTTGCTGCACTTCGCTTGCAGGAATCATTTCTCCCCAGAGCGCTGCCTGTGACCTACACGAGAGCTTTGCAAGCTCATAAAGCAGCGAGTAAAGCCCTTCAAGCCACACTCGGCGCTCCGTATGTCCCTCCGACCTGGCTCCCGCTGTTCATTAAAGGCCAGGCACTAAGACCTGCTGAGCACCTTCTGCTGAGCTGAACACAGGATTAGGATTTTTGTCAGCTCTCGGGATTTCGCTCTGAGCTAAACTCTATTTTGAGATCCTCGTTAGCACAGGAACTTTCTACCTTTCATAGCAGCAGTTCTTTTCTAAAGGATAAGCACAGAGATACTAATACAAGCATTGATACAAGCTTTTCCTGCTGGAAAAGGGAATCCTGACAGAAGGGGCTTCTCTGAAAGCGTCTATTCAAGCAAACCTGATCATCTGGAAAATCAAACAGGTTTTTCTGCCAGCAGGAATCAGCACCAGGGCTTGTGCCTACCCGAGTCAACCACTTCTTCCATGGGATTTGTAGTTCTGGCCCCTTAAACCTACCGTGTGTCCTGTGGAGCCTGTTCCCTGCATGGAGTGCCTGCAACTCCACAGTCCTCCCAGCTGACCCATGGAGTATTACTGAAGAGTGCAGGAGCTGTTATCCTACAGACTGAACATACTAAGTTCTTTTTAATCAGCTCAATTAATTCAGGATGTGGTATTCTGTGAGGCTACTGCTTTTTCTAAGCTAAAACGGGAAGAAGAGAGATTAAATCTCACATGTTAGTCACATGTAAAGTTTTCACAAGTCACAAGAAAAGGGTTTCTGCTCCCATGAGACAGATCTCAAACTGAAGGAAACAGGCCCCAGGTTTGTAGCGCAGCAGTCACACATGGCTGGATTACTAACCAATGCCCATCACTGTCTTTCAGAGCCTTGGTGAACACTAGAGCTTAATTATCTTGTTAAAACTCCACCAAGTGGACATCATTAACGCCTTATGCTAAAATATGACCATTGCCTTCAGTTTAGTGGTCCATAGTGGGCAACAGGAAGGTTTCCACTGCCTGCTGCAGGATTTGGATGATCAGAAAGAGCCCTCTTGAACCCGGCCAATGAAGGAAATGAGCTCACACTAAGTAACAAAGACTTTGCTTCTGTTCTTACAGAAGTCACTATTGTTGTGCTGTCTGGCAGAGGTCATTTGTCACCTAAAGATTATGGACGTGTTGTGTCAGCATTTGCACTTGGCCATTAGCATGTGTCAAGGGTGGGAGGAAGAACATAGTGATGATTACAAAGCGTGACATAAACGGAGGGAGGAATCCTTTGAGCTACTTCAGAATTCCACTTAGGTAACAATGAAGTCTCTTAACATATAGCAATATAAAAATCTATTTTTAATATACAAAATTACAAGGGAATCTGGAGTACTGTGTCCAGTTCTGGGCTCCCCAGTACAAGGGGGATGTGGAGCTGCTGGAGAGAGTCCAGCGCAGGGCTACGAGGATGATCAGGGGCCTGGAACATCTGCCCTGTGAGGAAAGGCCGAGAGAGCTGGGCCTGTTCAGCCTGGAGAAGAGAAGGCTGAGAGGAGACCTGATTAGTGTCTATCAGTACCTCAAGGGAGGCAGTGAGGAGGATGGGGTTGGCCTCTTCTCAGTGGTGGCCACTGATAGGACTAGAGGAAATGGCCACAAACTGAAACACCAAAAGTTCCACAGGAACTTAAGGAAACATTTCTTGCCAGTGAGGGTGACAGAGCCCTGGCACAGGCTGCCCAGAGAGGTTGTGGAGTCTCCTTCTCTGGAGATCTTCCAAACCCGCTTGGACGCAGTCCTGTGCCACATGCTGTAGGTGACCCTGCGTGTGCAGGGGGGCTGGACTAGATGATCTCTAGAGGTCCTTTCCAACCTTAAACATTCTATGATTCTATTACCCACCTGCGCCCGATACTCAGTTAAGGCCGAGGGAGCCCATCACACTCTGCATATGCAGGAAAAGAAAACACAACTTTATGTTGAGGTAGATAGGGGTGTAGGACAAGAAGCCAGCAAGCAAGCTGGAAAAGCAGCAACCAGGGATATGACAGGGACTACGGCACAGGGACTAGGGCCCTACGGATTCTTCATCCCCTCCTGGGTGGTCTGGTTATAGGGCTGGGGGCAAACAACTGATCGCTGCATGGGGCATGAGGGAAAAGGGACACAGAGAACAGGGGCATAGACACAGAGTCCTAGATCCAACACTGAAAAGGGAGCTAAAGGACAGGCTCATACCGAAGGACCTCTCAAACGAGAAACTGGACAAAGCAAGCAAAAAAATAAATAAATAAAACAGATGACGAAAAGAGGAGGCAAGGAGGAAAAAGTTTGTTTAGGAAAGAAAAATGCCCTGCTTAGGTTTGAGGAACTAGCAGAAAGCAGCAGAAAGGTAACATTGCTAGCTGGGATCCTAAACCACAGCTGTCCCCTCGCACAGAGGAAGGGCAAGGCTGCCCAGGGCGGGCCGTGCCAGCAGCACTGAGCTCCTGCTCCCACCCTGATTACGCTCTCCCAGACACATCCCCTGCCGAGCCCTTCCGAGTGAATGACACCCACACCGCATGTGTCCCGCGGCCTGGCAATCTGGGAACTGCGGGTTAGTTTATGCAAAAGCCTCGGGGAAAAGAGGAAAATAAAAGCTTGAGGAGCAGCCAAGTGTGACAGAGGGAACATGAGCCTGCCTCCGGATGACCCACTCCACCTACTCGTGCTCGCTCACATCCAAGCAGGAGTACATCCATTACGGTGCCAATTAGCTGCCCGAGTGCTTTAGCAGATTAAGCACTAGCCTTCAGAGCTGAGAGGCCAAAACAACACAGGAAAAGCAGAGCTGGGAAGCGGGGGCTGCATCTGCCCCTCGGAGCCGTGGCACGCGGAGCTCCTTGGGACATGGTGGGGACCCAGGGGAGTTGAAGTATCGGGGAAAGCTTCTGCCTCCGCTTTTTTACGGGACCCAATGTTACAGAACAGTTCTCAGCCGCTGAACTCCTGGACTCCATTTAGAGGCATTTTCAGTTGAAGGAGATACTTTCAAGTATGCGCAGCAGCTGCTCTATATACAAACACACTGCCATTTCACATTTAAATTTACATCCTTGGCCTCTATTGCAACAGCAATTATAATGCTGCTAATTTCCTATAACTATTAAAAAGATACAACAAAGCTAAGTGCTGCACACCAAACCAAATGTAACTAAAAGGGGACTTGAGATGGACTGGTTTAGTTATGATATCTGAACTTGAAAATTAAGTCTTGCATTGCCTTAGCATGGCCTACACTATAACTGATGTGTCTATGGCCTGTGCCTACATGGTATAACTGAAACCATTGCCAAATAAACTTCTGGGGATGACCATGTTTAATATTTTGCTAAACTCAGGTAGCTGAGAATAAACTTCAAGTAAAAAAAAAAAAATCCACTAATGAGAATAACTTCGGTAAATTCTTATACATGAAGCTGCCACTGAAGTAATAAGACATTAACCTTAAGATTCTCATCTCGCAGATTTATCTCCAAAATGCACATGAAAGCCTGAAGGCATCCTTCAAAACGCCCCACAGAAGTTTCTACGTGCGTCCACTGAGCAAGGTGGGGCTGGCATGGGCATTAGGGCTGAGACTCAATCAAGGAAATGAAAATTTAGCAGCCCTTCAATCACTGCCTCCTTCCTGTTGTGATCCCTGCGCCTGGTCTCTGACACACTTGGAAACAATTGGGTAAAGACCTAGTTTAAGCAGTAGTTTCATAAGCAGGCTTGCTAGTCTGTCAATAAATTGAGCTCACATGGAAAAAAATTATAAAAAGCTTTTCAACTCGGAGCACGCAGGAGCTCAGATGGATATTCATGTGGCTTGAGTGTACTCCTTCCGCAGTTTTGCTTTTAATCCATGATACATCAAGAATAATTGGCAAAGCTGCAGCAGGAGCGCCGGATGTGTCACAGAGCGGGCGCTTCCTCCCTGCTTCTCCATAAAACACTCAAGCTGTGTGTGGCCACGTGGGGTTACTCCTGTATACACCACTTACTTGGGCAAGAGCGCTGGCAGCACCAACTCGGGAGACTGGCACGCAGCAACAGAGCAGGAGGTGAGATGCTTTTGGTCCCGTCCTTCGTAACAACTGCTGGAGAGTCCAACAAGGCTAAAACAAAAAGGAAGACAGAGTAAAGGCGTGAGGTTGCTTAAAAAAAAAGTTTGGGAAATCACACTGAGGGGAAAAACGGGCAAAAATCAGAAAAAAACAAAATGCACAGGGCCCAATGCTAACAAGCTCCTACTTCTGGAATTAGATGGGGTGCCCGAGAACAGCTTTGCTTTCTGGTCTCAGCAGGAACCATTGCAAGGCCAGGCATTAGGCCTAAGGTTTGCGTGACTTTGAACCTTGATTGCTGTCTCTAGGCTCCACGTCCAACTTCTGTGAGACAAGTCATGGCAAACAGTCCCTTCCCAAGCTGTTCTTTCACTCTGCATACTGAGCAACCCAAAGGAAATCTACTTACCTACACTTGTTTTCCAGTTTCCTACTGCTTAACTCTATCCATCCTTGTTCCTGATCAGGTAAATCGTTCTTTCACCTTCTAGCAAGACCCCAGTCTCACAAGGTTAGAAAAAGATCCCTGGCAACATCCTAGTAATTCTTCATTGAACCCACCAAACATGAGTCCAGTTCGTGCCTGTGTATTAGCGATCTGTTTAACACCTAATTATTCTGTGTATTTCCCACTCCCAGGGAACTTCTTGCACTCAATATCCCCATTGACCTTCCATTCAACATAGGGCACAATCCCACCTTAAGTCAATTCAGAAACCTAATCCATTTGCCAACTTCTTGCTCTCCCAAATCCCAATATTTTCTTCAAGATCTTTGAAGTTTTTAAATCTTTAGATATTCAGGTGAAAGTCAAGGCACAGCCAGTTGTTTTTGAGAACAGATGAAAGCCTCATGGAAAATAAAACAGCAAATGCAGTGCAGCTTGGCAGCATTGGTTGTTTCTGGCAACTGTGAGATTTAGGCATTTGAAACAACATGTGCTGAAGTGGCTCTCCTGTGAAGACCAGTATTTACACAGCCTCTTCGTTGAGGAGATCTGAGCACCAGGAAGTTTCCTTTGATGCACACAAAAGCTGCCAGATGCACCACACTTGCCAGAAACCCTTGTCCTGCTCCGCTGACCTCCGGTGCTCTTCCCAAGTGACCTGCTGTCTTCAGAACGGTCACTCCAGAAACCCAGTTCCTTGGTGGGATTTTCAGCAGGAGGTCACACTACAGGACTACTGACTGCAAAAGGTAAAACACCAACCATTTCTCAGGAATTGCCGAGGCTGAAACGAGGAGCAACAACACACAGAGTAGCAGGTGACAGACTTGCTATCTGAGCAATGGACTAACTTGCTTGTGTGGGGAAAGAGCATCTCAAACAGACCCCTCTTGAGCTCTGGCCTAAGACCTATGCCCATAGTACGGGCTCTGCTTGTCCCAGCGGCTATTTCCTGGCCATACCGTTCTTGGCGACACTTACGGAAGGCCAGTGGAGACTGATAAACAGCAGCAGACTTGCTCTGCGGCAAGGCAAGGCCGGCCATCGCACCCCCCGGCCCGTGGTGACTTGAAAGGCAGGAAAAGGCCCATCAGGACAGCTGTTATTCTGCTCACAAAAAAAAAACAAAAAACAAAACAAACAAACAAAAAAAAACATATTGGCAAGGCACACGTGGATTGTGGTAGCTCTCTGTCCTGTCCATCTGTTCTGTACAACATGAGAACTGATCTGCCACTCAAGTAGCTTGAACTTACCAACCAGTGGGGCAAGACTGCAAGTCAGACACTAACCTCTGTTGCCTACACACAACATGTTTTCTTCTGTTAATTTGGAAGTATTCTAATAGCAGCAGTACAAGAATCATGTCACTCGCTACTGAAATTATTCATGTTGCTCCTGCAAAACCAGGCCCAAGACACAATGCCACTCTACACGCAACACCGTATACCAAAAGATAAAACAAAATTAAGTCTGTCTTTAAATGACCCAGGGACACAATATATGGATAGGATTATACTGTCACTACTAGCAAGGATGCGCAAAAATAATCAGCTACAAAGCACAGATTTTTTTCCCCCTCCTTTTCCTTTAGCTCAGCCATATTCAGACTCAACTTGCTGACATGTTGCTGCTCTGAAGGAACATTTTGATAACTCACTCTTGACCCTCTGCACTCAAAACTTCAGTTGTTCTTACACAAGCTTAGGACATGGTCACAACTACTGAGGGTAGCGCATGGGGCTGTTGCGGATGAAGATACAGGATTTGTCGTCTTTACATCAGACTGCTGATTCTCCTCATCTGATCACCCCATGCCCCTTAACAGATACTTCAGAGAAATAACCGGTCCACGTTGAGAATCCACACCTGCATTCCCAGAAGCAACGACTGCAACCTTCTCCATTTGCATCCCATCTAGTTCATTTGCACTGGGGAGGGTCTCCTTAACTGCATAAATATGCAGCCCTTTAACTCCTACTGTGCAGTGAACATGTGTTTTCATTGAACTGTCAACATTAAAACCTTGCTCTTCTTCCTGCTGCTCACAATAAACAGACCGCATCCGTTTCCAAATTCTGATTTCCGGCATGCGCTCTCCAGCCCTGGTTTGCATCTCATCTCGTCTGCTATGACTCCTCAAACCTGCGCAGCTCCGTGAGGTCCTGCCAATGCACTGCAAATTCCTAAATAAATTGGACGTTGCTTCCAAACCTTGCACCCTTGCGGTTGACCCTTCTGTCTATTAATTCACTGGCACAAGAAGAAGGTGTCCAGCTTCTGGCCCTAATGGCGATCTTTATGTCAAAGAAAAGAGGTTTTGAATTTCCAGAGAGCAGAGGGACAGGAAATGCAAGATACACAGAAGGGCAAATCAGACGTGTGAAGAGGCATTACTTATAGGCAGGAAAACAATCTCAACAGTCTTCTCTCTTGTTCCAAAAAAAAGGACAATAAGCTTTTGCTCAAGAATTTACAAGTGAATAAAGTGACTTTCAAGTGTTCTGTTTTCAAGCTGCTGTAACACTATCCTTTAGTTATAACACTAACATTATCCTTTAGTTATCTGATGCTTTTTTAAAGAGCACAAAATGAGTCTTTTTTGTCTGATATAAACTTTATCAAATCTGAGCAAGGGATCTCACATGATTCCCATAGGAAGTGCTCCAGACTTCCTAAGCGAAATCCGGAAAAATCATAGAAAACACAGACATAGGAACATAATTTATTACAGTTCCTTTGCAGCTTCCTTATCCAGCTGTATGCCTTCCTTATACCTTGTGTTCCCCATATTCACTACTGTACTTGAGCAAAGTATCTTCCTTTTCCATCCACTCCAGCGTTATTGGTTCACCTAAATGTTATACATGTTTTCGGAGAACACCATTATGTTTTTTTCATGATACATTTTCCTTTTTAATAGTCTTTCTTGCCCATCTGCTTATAAAACACCCAAAGATGCTCTCTGTCTTTCTATCCTTGTTTTTGCGGAGGTACATCTCCATTTTCTCTGTGTTGGTTTTGAAAATCTGAGGGAATTTATCCAGCAATGCTGCTGCATCAGTCAGACTATGCCAAAATCCTCACCAGCTCAGCTCTCTAATCTGGCAAAGAAAACTAAACCCAGCAACCTGGACAACAACATTTGCCATAGCCTCAGCCCATTCAAACCCAGGCACTATATCCACAGCTGCTGCAATCTCTCTTTGCTGTGTCAGGAAGAGGTCTTGATTTTCTTTTGAAGCCTTCATTCTAAAACTTTCACAACTCCCACCCCAGATTTCTGCCTTTGAGTGGATTTCTCTGCTACACAAGATATAAATGTGACTAAAATCCTATGAGCAACAGTGTGTGTATATATATATAGTACACACGAGCACTGATAATTGCACTACTTCCTCCCCAAATTACAGAACCCACCCATAGGCTTTTATATAGCAAGAGCACACCACCCCTGCTAGCTCAGATAAAACCTACTATACACCAAATATATGTTCAAGAGCTTGAAACAAGCAGTATTTCTCCAGTGTTAGAAAATACTTAAAATAAGTTTTTAAATCATGTAAACACTCATCCTGTGAACGACTGCTGTACAGGTCAGACGAACGTATCGCCCCTCTCTTAGCATCCTGCTAAGAGACAGCAGAAAGCAGATTTTTTCTATCACCAGCCTCCCAGGCACATCACAGCCAAGAAACTTTTCCAGTGAGTCACATTTTCGCAAGCATCACATTCCTTGTGTTGTGCTTGGAAATGAAGTCAAAACACTGATGACCTCTGGCAGACTCACGTCCCTCCCACCCACACCCTTTGAGCAGTCCAGGGAGCCGAAGCTAATCCAGGAACCAGCTGCAAAACTATTAAAGTTCCTCCGCAGAGGGCAAGGATTGACTTGCATGTCCCACAGCTGCATTTTTGGCCTTGCCTCCCACTTAGACCACGTTCCTGACTAGGTAGAGGTTCTTTCCAGCTCGCCTTCCTTGCTGTCAAGTGGCAGAATATTGAAAAACTGCTTGTCTTAAAGGAACCCAGGGTATTTATTTCAGGCTGCTACATAATTATCAGTGCTCTTGGATCTGGTGGTGAGCAGCTCCACCAACAACTTGGAGATCCCGATTTGCTCTCCGACCACAGCGCGCCTGAGGACTCTCAGTGTCCTGCACCAAGATGTGTTCTGGTTTTAATAGTTCCAGCGACAGCCAGCAAGGCTGTTGGAGAGGAAAGCAGTAGTTCAAAACCACTCAGAGGACAAGTTGTCCCCATGGATGCTCTGCTCTGAACAAAAACCTCAAAACTGCAGCCTGCACCCAAGTTACCTGCCCAAGTTGAGTACTCACTGCACTGAATATCCATCTCCTCCACCCATGGCACCGCAGGACAAGGATTCTGCCAGCAAAGCTAGGTAGGATTTTGCCTTGGAACACGTTTTGACTGTTTTTCATCTCCTTGGATTGGGAGGTGAGAACCTTGAAAACGAACTACACTCGCACTGAAACCCAAACAGGATAAAGTGTTTTCCATTCACAGAGTTCCTTGTACTGATTTAAAGTGCAAGTTAACCATAACTGGAATGAGATTGTTAAACTGCAATATTTTCCTAAGGATTTGGTAATAAAAAAAAAGAAAGAAAAAGGTGAGATTTAGCAATTTAGTGCAGCTTCCCCTTTCCATAAGGGATTAGTTCAGCTTTAAAAGATCCGATCATAATAAACTTGTTTCATGGAACTAACTTAAGATCTAACTAAGCTACCCAAAGTGCAGATGCAGAGAACTCATCTCCTTTTATCCATCTGCAAGAGGCCTCTTTCTTGATTTTCTTTTTCATTTTAAAGCAAAACCCCTATCTGCTTCTAAGAAATTAGTAAAACTGAGTGAGGTTTACAGAGCCTGCAGATCCAATGTTCTGTTTTCTCCAGAAACATGATTCCTGTGCCATTTTTCATGCTGTTAATGAAAGCAGGCTCTGGTACCTTCATGACTGCGACTGAACTTGCAAAGCTGAGTAACTAAGCTGAGGCTCAGCTGCCAGGATGTGCTGGGGAAGGGCCCAGATCAAGATGGAAAACTCCCTTCTCTCCCAGGAAGATGCAACCCCTCTCTTGCCGTTCCAGAAAGCCGAGAGTCAGTGCTTCCCAGGAAAAAATTAAAACCAGCTTTTGCCAGAAAAGTGACAGCCACAGGCTGTGGGAATATCCCCTCCTCCGCAGCACAGGCCTGTTTTTTACAGTATGTTTTGGAGCCCTTGGTCCAGTCCAGGTTTAAATGACTCAGAACACGGAGGCTGTCCCATTTTCCCTGGGGATTTGCCCCACACTGGTAGTTTGTTCCCTGTTAGAGGTTTTGATCCTGCCACGGGAACGTCTTGCCTTGCTCAGTTTCATCTGGATGATTTTAATGCTTCCTACAATATCCCCCAGCTCAACTCTTGGCAGATCCCGCCCTTTTCCAAAGCCATTCCACATACCCCCCTATCCATCTTTCGGTCAGTCAAGCTCTTTAGAAGTGTCTTATTCATCGCCTTCTCCATAAGGAGATCAGAACGTGCTGAAAATCTGTTACCACGTGCATGGGCTCCTCTGCGTACATCCCCTGTTATTTTTAAGAGCTTTTTTTGAATCCAAATAGTTTTGCAGGGGGCAGCTTCTGTGTATTCAGGAATACTCAATGCATCTTGCTCGTGAACTTGTCCAGTCTCCTTGAGGGATTTTAATTCGTTCAAGGTAGGCAGATGCTTCCTACCAGGTAGTTTCCAAACGAAGCCCACAAATGGCCATGCAAAATCAGGACTTCTGCTTGGAAATATATGCATTTCAAAAGATTATAGTGTGTGTGTGGGGGGAATCAGAGAGCTTCCACCACGGTTAAATTCAAGTTCTGCTTTCTCAATAAAGTAGGTATATGAGTAGATAGCTTGTAAATGGGCCATTTCCTAATTCAAACACAGCATGAAACACTTAGCATTGCCTCTGAAAAGCACAGCAGTCAATTTACCACTGCCGTACACCACTTGGACAGTGAGTACCTCCGACAGTGAATTAGGCTGCTCATGGTCCAAACCAGAGTTCACCCCAAGGTCAATACAGTGGGTAACGGGTGTACTACCCTAGGATGATATCCCCTCCCTGCCCCTAGACAGTCCTTTCCTTTCACTGAGGTCCCTTCCATCCCATCCAGTCACTTCTTGGTACGCAGCAATGCAGTAATTTCCACCAGCTTTGCCACACTCTTGAGGGCACCAGATCCAACTGAACTTTTGCACTTGAATTAAATCCAACTAGCTTTGGTCCAACACCTTGCTCTGGGCAATTCCAGTCTAATACAGGAGTGCCAGGGAAATACTATCATATTCCATAATTCTGTGATAATATTTCCCTGGCACTCCTATATCAAACGCTCAGCTACAATTTTCCTTTTTTTTTTTTCTCTCCTTCCCTGACAGCAGATTAGCATTTGGACGTGCAGATGTGGTAGTTTCAGAAATAGAGCAGTAATCATTTCTCATCAGCTAGAAAGACAAGAGATGGGCTGCTGGAATACATAAGAGCACAAAGCTGTAAGCGTTTGCCTTTCCTTATTTTCCTAGTACATCTGGAAAGGACAGAACGGGACAACAGTTGCCTATTCCTGTACAAAGCCACACTCTTTCTGCAGTTGCCCTGGCCCCTGAATTGCTGGGCCTTTACCAGCAATCTGTTCTGCACATTACACATGATCTAAATACATTTGCACCTGCTCAAGGCAGGTAGACTGTTAACTGCTTAATCTCTCCATTACTGCTGCACAACAGGCTGCATCCTGTTGAAACTCTAGTAACTGATAAACACCCTCTCGACACACCCGGAACAAAGGGGGAACACAGCCAGCGAGGTCTGCTCTGGGTTTCACAGGAGATGTGTCCGGGAGGTCTCTCGCCTCGCTGTGCCACTGCTGCCACGACTGACATATCCCACAGGGCAAAGGACCAACAGAAAGGAGCAGCAAGTGTTGGGGTGTTATTGCTCCAGGGACAAACCCAGGTGATGGGCATCTGGGCAGGAAAGCAGGTCCAGAGGCATCGCACCTCAAAACAGTAGCTTCCTTCCAGCCTTACGGAGGAGCCTGTATTTCAAGAGCTAGACCTTCATCCGCGTGTTGAGGCCTGAGCTTCGTGCTCCCTTCCAGTCGTTCCCCATTTCTCAAACCCTTCCTTCTGAGCCGCTGCCGGACAGCGGATACAGATTTGCCCCCAAAACAGCCAAGTTAATGACTTGTCCAGGACTTTCCCATGTCTTGAGCTAGTTCACATCATCCTTCCTTTTGTTTGGTTGATACTCCAACATCTAAAAAGCAGCCTCATTTCCTTAGAGGATAAAGTAGGAAGCCAACGCCCCGGTGCCAGCAGCAGCAACTCCCTCCACAACCAGATAGCGACGTCAAGCCGACTACTATTGTTTTTAAATCTTTTTCAGAGAAACATTAGCACATGACCTAAGAGATGGCTGCTTCCTGGCACAGCACATTACCCACTTACCTTGACAGTTTCTACCATCTAGATCAACAGTGCATACTAAAAAAGGATCTCATTAAAACAGGATTTCTAACACTCAGCTCACTATCCCAGGAGTTTAGCTCCCCACAAAATGCATACAGTAATCAGTAAAACAGCAGGGATTTATAAAGTTTCCTAGAGTACACGATCCCTATTCTTCCTACTTTTGACCCTCCAAGATGGTCAAACAAGCTGAAACAACCACATGAAAAACCGCAGTTTTTACCACAGTACTATATAGTCTGATTTGGACAACACCTATTGACTGAAGCGGAGAAATACTTGATATTTCTGGAACAAAGTTAAACAAGATAGTTCCTCCACCCAGCTCTTCACAGGCTAAAATAAGACACTTCATTGCACAGAGTCATCTTGCCTATACCTAGGAATGCACCTTGATGCATTAGCTGGCATTAAGTGCTTAGGTCCAACAGTTCTGCTAGCTGAGCCCTTAGGAGCTAAGTCAGGGACACGCTGCTGTCTACCAGCCTTGGGAGAATACCCTGAAATGCCCCTCCAAAGCCTTCACTGTGGATTCATTTACTCATTAGCGCATGCTTTATAAAACTCGTTTGTGTCAACAGGAACTGGAGCCATTTCCAGCGACTTTTAATTAGCTCATCTGTGTATTTCAGAACAAAAAGCTCAGGGAAAGGCTGCGTGGCAAAACCACCCCTGGGAATTCATAAGGATTCTCTAGGATTTTGGGACCTAGACACAGAACATGTTTCATTAGTGCATTGGTTTTTAAACCCCTAAAACAGACCATTTAAGAATTGTGAGCTGTTTGCATCACTCAGCTTACTGAACTACCCAAGTCCTCTTGCTCTAAATCCCTCTTCATTTCCCTGGTACTTCTAAGCCAACATGTCTGTGACTATTCAACTATAGCAGATATTTAAGTCCTTTGCTACCATCCTCATCGAGACCAAAGACTCCTTTTCCATTGCATGTTTGGAAAACAGGCCTGATGTCAGCCAGGATTGCTACACATTTATTGAAATATAAATATAAAATAACAGTAATATAACAGTGACTGCTGAGAATTATCTTGCCTCAGTAGTCTGGGGAACAAACACGTTTTTGCTTCGCAGCCCCACAGGGTAACACTTCAAGGGCTAAGGAGAACAATCTCTAATATAAATACCATTTGGATTGTATACATTGTATAGTAGAAAGAAGAATAGAGAGTAATGTGCTGAGATTTCTTCCCTTTTTCCTAGCTGACTCAGTCAGGAAAAAGAAAGAAATATTACACACAAGATACTTCCAATGGAGAAATACTCTGCAGGTTATGCAGCTGGATAAACCAGCGTTTCTCTTAAGAAAAGGGCAAACAAATCTGCACTCACATTACCAACCCCTTTACAGTTGTCCAGCAGCAGGGACTCATTTCTGAATCCCATGTCAAATGGCCATCATTTCCCCTTTTTTCCAACAGCATCATGTCTCATTTCTGTTTAATCAAATAACCGGAATTCATCAAATAAATGCACATCCCTGAGCGTCACTATTATTCGCTTACTAATATTAGACTGCTGACCTCATCCGAAGCAGCAAGTTTTGTGTTGACAATTTACTCCCCCTACCGCAAGAGGAGGTTTCACATGTAAACTTCTCTTGGTCCCTTTGAAACTCAAGGAGAAATACAGAAAAAAAAATAACTGCCTAGAGCGAAAAAAATCCTGCATAGAGGCACTGGACCAATCTCCTTTTACATAACAACACTGGAGAAGTGAAGTTTGTTTCCTGCGCTCACCCAGCTTGAGCTCAGCTTTCTGCACAGAGCAGCCTCCATCGTTTTATCAAGAATATTTCTGTCAAGCTCTCAGCCGACGCATGGTTATGGTACGGTGGGGTCTACCCTCAAATGACGATAATTCCCTAGGAATAAAAGGCCTTAGTCCTTCATATGGCTAGGTTAACTCTGCAAAGGAGCTAACACCAGTTCTTTGCCTCATGATGAAAATCTTGTCAAGCAAAATCCCACCCTACCTTTCAGGATTTTGGTCTTTTTGGCCAAATGACCCAATAACTTAACACATCCTGCCTTGCAAGAATGTATTATCTTTGAAGAAAACTGAGTATTTCTTTGAAGCTGAATATTTCCTTTAAACAAAGCTTCCTTCCTCGCCTTAGCTTGATTTTTCTGCTTCATTTTTAAGGCTTGCAGGTATCCTGTGCACTTCAGAGACATTCATCAGCCAAGACTAAGTTTTTGCATTGAAACTGGTAGAACAAGTTCCGGAGCTGGACATACAGGCAGTCCAACTTGTCCCGTAGCTTTACACAACTTCCTGGTGAGGGGAGCTTTAAAGCCCAGAACTGCTTAACAACAGCAAGTACAGCACTCATGGCTTTCACTCCTTTGCTTTTAACATTAAAACAGCTTTCCTGCTAAGCACAGTCCAAGAAGAATTAGAAGGCACTACTGAAATAATTGATAGAGAGGCCCTCATTGCTCTCTTAAGGAGGATGTTTAAGAGCGACCTGATGCATTTCCTCACAGATGGATTCTTCCCAAGTGGACGACAGCATCAATTCCCCGCCAGCACAAGAACGGAGCGGAGGAAGCCGGCAGCAACGTAACCACATGACAGAGCCCGAGGCATCCGCAGCCCCTCCGCAGAAGCGCCTGCCTTGGGAAGCCACCAAGGGAGCAGCTGTCGCCACAGGCTCAGGGCTCTCAGGCTGGCGCCGGAGGGTCCCGCCTGCCCTCCAAGCGGGAGCGCTCCGTGGAGCGGAACCAGCAAGGCCCCGTGACGTGGCTTGGGCAGCCTGGAGCCCGCTGAGGCTCACGCGTGCCCCACGCGTGGCTGCAGGACTCGAGAGGGAACAGCACAGCGCTCCAGCGGCTTGCCAGAGTCCTTCCTCCCCGTGCGTTTCTGTCACACCACGACTCTCATCTCCAGCCCAGGGTCACGAGAGCTGTGAAGCAAAGTCTTCCGACAGGGTCAATCTGTCCATCCCAGCGAGTCGTCCAGCAGAGAGGGGCAGCAGCAGCAGGCACCGCTCTGTGCGGGCAATGACAGCCAGCAGCAAGGCCCCTCGGCCGACGGAGGCACCAGGGCATGTCCATGCCAAGCACCCACTCTGCCTCCACACCTCTGCTATCCAGCCTTACTGCAGGGATAGCAAAGCTACCGCAGCTTCTGACTTGCACGAGAAACTCAATCCGTGCATTCCAATTTCCCCCCTCCCCTTTATTTTTTCCATTCTTATTGAGTCACTCGGGCAGAAAGGAAGATGTCGTTCATTTACAAGCAAGAGTATTGAATGAATGTGAGAGAAAAAGGCTTTTGAATAATTTAACTTATGACCTGAGGATAGCAAAAAATTTCAAGGGGCAGGCTGTCATTTGCATGCTGACAAAAATTTTAATGCAAGGGGAAGTTTGACTGCTCTCAGCTAAGTGTAATCTGGCTCATTCCTCACCCATCCTTTAGGGCTGCAACTAAGTGATGAAAACACTCAACCCCTAGGTCTTTGTTTCTTTGTGTTTTGGGCTTTACAAGAGCAGCTGCGGCATTTTAACAGTTTCCTTGCTGACAAGTTTTTGAACCGCTGCTGGCTCCCTGCGTATAACACGCACTGTTCTGGCATACACTGAAAAACCAAAAGATTAGTAGTTATCTAAAGAATCTATAAGCAGCCAGCTCAGCCCCCCTACTTGACCTCCCTGTAAGGAAGTTCAGATATAATACCTGATTGCTCCTTGAACACAATCAACTCAGCTAAGACAACACATGCTTAACACCAAATTGCTACAGTGTCACTGTCCACTCGACATCCTCTGCAAGTCATTTATCTACCAGAAATAAAATTCAGAGCACCAAAAAGAAAGAATGAAGAGTGAACTTAAGAGCCAAAACTTGCACCGGGGCCTCCCTGGTGCAGTTGCCTATAAATGCTGGACAGCATCCCTGGCTCCTTGCTCTGGGAAAAGCAGATTGTGACAAAGATGGCAGTGGTGGGAGAATCATGGGGGAGGAGAGAGAGAACAGATGGAGCCCAAGACTGAGATTTAACTCTGTTGGTTGCAACCAAGGCTACAGTTTCAAGGCAGCACTCTTTTCTCTTCCCCTTCCAGACATACATGTGCGTACAGATGGTATTTTGGAACACTAACAGCATTGCAGCTTGTGTTTGAAAAATACACATGGGGTTGTTACAGAAAAATAACATATGGCTTTCAAGCAGCTGTATCCCACCTTTTGGACTGAAGTTACTGAATAACCTCTGGCCATGCAGCTGGATAAAGAAACTACATCTGCAAGCAATGCCCTGAAAGAAGCAGTTTTCTAGTAAGTACAAGAAGTGTTGCAAGCAGGCGACTGCCCTCTTGCCTAGCAGGTGCTTGAAATCCAGCACAGAGCTCCTTACGGACTCCCTTTGGCCACTGCCAAGTCATACCCCTGTAGAATTCCTGGGCAGTAAGGTGCCTGTGTGTGCGCGACACTAGACAGCAACCCTGAGCCCAAACCTCACAGCACCTCAGGCAAGTTGCTTCATTCAACCTCTCCTCAGTTTCCCAGTTCCCTTCCAAATCTTCCTCTGCGATAAGATACCTGTAAACAGGGCATTTTATGTCGGATATAGGCAGGGCACTCTGTTTTCATGGACCATGCATCAGAAGCCCACAAGGTGTTCATCAACAAGAGAATACAGCCTCCTTTACTAGACAATTGTTTGGGGTAGGGTAGGTTATAACAAGGTGCTAACGGCAGCTTTAGGCTTGAATTGTCATGTTTGTTATTTCGGTCCAAGCAAGCAGCACAAGCACTGTAGGTCAAAATGAAGTGTGTGTTTTTCACAGCCACATAGGTAGGGAAAGGTCATGTTCAATTGGGCTGATTTAATACCATCAGATATGTCCAAGTGCTGGCAGTAGGAGACTGTGCATGAGACACAGCCCTGCTTTTCTGGCTTTTTTTCCCCTTCAGATGAGAGAGTGGCCTTGGAAATGCCAGAGGCTAAAGTGGCCTCCATTTGATCAAATGCAGTTTCAAAGACAATTTCAGTTCAGCCAGGGCCAAAATCCTGTGTAAACCCTTCTGAATTGATTTAAAATAGCCACCCGCATTGGTCGGCTGGGGGAGCAGTTAAGTCCATGAGGGTCAGCGAAGACCTGGCCTCAAAATTAATAACCCAGAAGTTCTGGGTAACTTCCAAAGCCTCCTGTATCACAGCTTGAAAAGTTACTGCTAATGTAATGAGGACTGAGAAGGCTGGGCTAGGTCTTACCAGCCTTACAAACTAAGGCAGCACTACCCTCTCAGCTTGCTTTTACGCACAGGAGACAGAGACAGCATCATAAAGAGCTAAGTCACTCTGTACATGTAAAGCACTAACAGAAACAGAGCCCAGATATCTACTTTCCCCTTCCATATTCCAGACACGAATGCATCCTAATTGCAACCACACTGCAATGATAGATGACTTGCTGCAGGTCCTTCCCTGTCTTCGAGCTGCCTCATTATCAGTCCAAAAAATAAGAACAATATAGCTCCAGTGACATGAAGCCAAGCCTTGGAATTTCTACTCTATTTTTGCTGCATGCCCTCCTGTACTTCCACCCAATGTCTCATTGATTACTTGGTTATTCACCAGCCCAGACTTCTCTATCTTTCCCAGCTCGTTATTTCCCCTTACTCTCAGGCTTATACTATGGATCCTTCCATTTAAAGATTTCCCCCTCTATTGAAGCTTCCCATTCCATAGCTAGCACTCAGCTTCCCCTTTCTGCTGCTGTTTTTCTCATCCCAGGAAGGCAGGTGACTTTCCATCACATACTATTTAAATCAAACAATGGAAAAAAAAAATAAATGTATAAGATCCAGGAGGGCTTTCCAGCTTCCAGATTAGCTAGTCTCCACTTTAGAACAAGCCAAATAGCCCACAGGAGATGCTGCTGTGCACAGGGCTGTCCACCTGTGCACACTACTCTGTGCTGCTCAGGGGTCACCTTGTCTCCTAGTGGCTGATGCCATCTTGTGTCCCCCTTTGCCACTGCCCACGTGGCTGTCAGCCTCTCCACTCTTCAGCATCCTGCTTTGCTGCAGGGCAGCCCCATATCAAGGGACTGCACTTTGACCTCTGTCAGAGAAATTTTACTCCTGTGGCTAAACTGTCAATTAAGCCATGTACCAACTAAACAGAGCTGAAGGACTTCCTAAAGAAAAAAAAAGCACAGCTGGGCAGCTACAATACTGCAGGTTCTTCCTCAAGAGATGCATTTGGCCCCCCTGCCCCAGCTTGCACATCCCAGCACAAGCAAGGAATTGTAAAGAACATATTCAAGGGTGCAAGGCCAGCAAATTGCTAGGAACCAAATCAGGCCATCTCAGTTGAATAATGAAAGTTCCTGCATCGCAGTAAAATAAATGCTCTATCAACCTCAATTGATTCAGTACTTACCTTAAGTATTTAAGAAATTGCCAAGCCAAGTTCAGCTTTGAAGTCTGGAATCTTTGAGACAATCTATCACAGCGCAAGGCGCTAAAACCCATCCAGGGACCTGAGTGCCTCACACCCACCTTCTGTTTTGCATTACCCTGCAATTAGCAGAGGCCAGTGACTCAAGCTGTCAATGTAGCTTGCCAGCAAGCTTGTTTAGAGCATGATCTATGATGCAGAACACTTCCACAGCAACAAGACAGCCTACAGAATGGGATTTGCACCTAACTGATAACAGCACTTACTTAGGCTTCCTGTTTTGAAGAATTTTTCAATGGACAAAGGATAACAGGCCTCAACATGCCCATGAAAACTAGATCTTAAAAAGAGGACTTCAAACTGGGACTCATCCGTTTTCTTTAATAATCCAAGTGACAAAGGCAATAATTGAAATCACAACAGCAGCATCTGTTTCCCTGACAAACAAATCCTGTGCTGTGTTCACTTTCTTCACACCTTTTTAGAAAAGCCGTGAATAGACGTACTATAGATGCAGAGAACAGTGCTCTTCATTTGATGACAGCAGGTTTCCTGAACACAGCGAGACAGTTTCACCACCAGCAATATGGTTATGGACCTTCAAGAAATACCTCAATTACACAAGTCCTTTTATGCTTTTCCCAGGACACAAGCGCTTGAATACAAGGAGTTCAAGGGAAGAGAAAAAATAAAATAAAGACTTCTCTATCTAGTGGATACAAAACCCTGTCAATGCCCCGGCAGATGATTTCCTTGGAGGGAATGGGGGGAAGAAGTCAGTGCTGCCACGAGGGACAGGATGTCACTGGAGAGGCAATCACTCCTCCAGCCATCTACCCTTCAGGCAGCAAGGAGAGATTAGCAATTAATGAGCACCCCGAGGCTACTGCCAGCCCCTTAGCTTGTTGTTGCAGGGGGCCTTTTCTCCGCAGGGCCAGGCAGGCTGCAGTATGATTGAGCTCATGCCTGTTTAGGTTATTTATTTTCCATTTAGACAAAACACAAATGCCCGTTCTTTTGGCCAAGGGCCTGGAGCAGGAGAAAAAAAAAAAATAAGGAATCACAGGACTGACTGGTGCAAGATCAAGGCAGCCTGATGTCTGTGTCACAGCAGGGGCTCAGTCAAGCCAGCAAAGAGTGCAAGAAAAACAGCTAGGAAAGTCACAGCAGAAAATATAATGCAGCAGGGCCTGGCTTAGCCTGAACAAAGGTTTAAGATGAGGTTTTCTCTAAAAAAGACTTATGTTCTCAGGTGTAGAAGACAAAGAAAACAATGTCAAAGAAAATGAACAAGGCAACAGAAAAAATGTTTCTACAAATACATTAACAAAGGAGAATCTTCATCTTTTACTGAATGCAGCAAGGAACACTGCCAGGATGAGGATAAGGCCAAGGTCCTTAACTCCTTCTTTGCCTGTCTTTAACACACAGATCAGTTATCCTCAAGGTACTTGCCCCCCTGAGCTGGGAGACAACTACAGAGAACAGAAGAGAGATACAGCACTTGGACATCCACAAGTCTACGGGGCCGGATGGGATCCACCCAAGGGTGCCAAGGAAGTCACAGAAGTGCCAGCCAAGCTGCTCTCCATCATCTGTCAGCCATCCTGGTCAAAACATCACAGACAGCTGGAGATTGGTCAACATGGTCTCCATCTACAAGGGTCTGATGGAGGATCCTGGGAACTACAGGGCTGCCAGCTTGACCTCAGTATCAGGGAAAGTCATGGAGCCAACCAGCCTGAGGGCAAACATACAGCATGTGTGACAACCAAGGATCAGGCCCAGCCAACATGGGTTCATGAAAATCAGGTCCTGCCAGACCAACACAATCTCCTTCTATGACCAGGTGACTGCCTAGTGGATGAGCAAGAGGCTGTGGACAGGGTTTCCTTCCCTTTCCATAAGGCCTTTGACAGTCTGCCACCACCTTCTGCTGGAGAAGCTGGCAGCTCATGGTTTAGACAGGTGGACTCTTCACTGGGTGAAGCCCTGACTGAATGGTCAGGCCCAAAGAGCAGTGGGTGAACTGAGTTAAACCCATCTGGCAACAGGTCACAAGCAGTGTTCCCCAGGGTCACTGTTGGGGCTGGCCCTCTTGAATACCTTCATCAAGGATCTGGATGAGGGGATTGAGTGCACCCTCAACAAGTATGCAGAAGACACCAAGCTGGGTGGAAGAGTAGATCTGCTTGAGGGTAGCAAAGATAACACGTGGTTAAAATGACGCAGGATATAGTTGATCTTTAACCTTCCCATATTACCATCCAAACATGCTTGTACAGAACATGATACACTTCTGTGTATACATCTGACATAGGTCTACACATACTTATGCCATTTGCCCTGTTAATCACAGAATCATAGAAATTTTAAGGTTGGAAGGGACATCTAGAGATCATCTAGTCCAAGACCCCTGCACACGCAGGGTCACCTAGAGCATGTGGCTCAGGACTGCGTCCAAGTGGGTTTGGAAGATCTCCAGAGCAGGAGCCTCCACAACCTCTCTGGGCAGCCTGTGCCAGGGCTCTGTCACCCTCACTGTCAAGAAATGGTTCCTTAAGTTCCTGTGGGACTTGTGGTGCTCCAGTTTGGGGCTGTTTCCTCTAGTCCTGTCAGCAGCCACCACTGAAGAGGCCAGCCCCATCCTCCTCACTGCCTCCCTTGAGGTACTTA
>WBNA01000623.1:69398-84712 GCA_013398345.1 Nothocercus nigrocapillus | reverse complement strand
TTTGCTTACCATATTTTCTACTGTACATGAGGGAAAGCTGGTAATCTTCAGCTGAGGTCCAAGACTGTCATATCAATATGATATAAAATTTTTACTTTGTAAGTTATATTCAAGGAATGTAATTATATGAATGTCCTAAAATTTTAATGTGCAGTGATGATTCTAAGAATAGACAAGCTGGTTTAACATGTACTGACAGATGGTTAGTGGGCAAAGATGAATCCACGAATAACTTAACACTGATCACAGTGTTAAAATATCACATTTCAATGCACTGTGAAAATGACTGCAAATAATATTAGCATTGTCTTCTGAAAAGAGATTTATTTCATTTGGCACACACTTATAACATAAATATACCGTAACCCGGTAGCTTGTAGAATTCACTTGAGTATATCGCTAAAAATGGGTATTCCGTCATAGCACTAGCAATGGTGGAGGTTGAACAGCAACCAAATTCTGTGCTTCTCAGATTTAATTTATTGCACAATTATTTGAAAGTCAACTGGGTGTTCCCATTTCTGAATATGGAAGTGAAGTTACTTCTGCAGCAAATATTCTATTATCAATGATATTTACTGACCAAGATTTTCTTCTGTGCAGGTCTCTGTTGGAGGTGCTTATCTCTTACCCATTTTCATTTTTTTCAAATATAAAATCTCTTTTTACAAACATTAGCATTACTTTTGGCATATAAAAGAAAAGAGTATATGAAATCTTACACACACGTATCATTTTCCTACTGCATTTTATAAATAACAGAAGAATTTTTGTAACAAACTTGAATCATTCAAACATTATTGAATATCTATATTTTAGACATATTAAAATAATAATTCACTTATGCAACATTCTCTGATTTTTGCAGTGCAGGAAGACTCCAGTTTTGTGCTCGGATAGCATAGAGGCTCAGAGGTAAGTATTCTCTGTAATTGCGAGATGCTAACATGTGTATCATTCACACTGCCTTCTGTACGTGTTTTTTATCCTCCAACTCAGTCTTCAAGGAACTGTACTCAAGCTTTAGTTTCATGATACATATAGTCATTATGGCAACTTTACTACTACAACGCAGGCACCAGCCCTGCCGATGTTGACAGGAACTTCCTAGAAAAAAAAAAGGAAACATTTTTAGTAGACGCTCATGGACAAGACAAGAAGAAATTACTTGCAGATGAAAAGGAAAGCAATGTGTTCATGCAAGCTACTGTACTGTTAGTACAAGTACAGATTGAACTAGACTTCTGCAAATAGAATTTTTGCTTTCTGGAAAAAAGACTTTTCCAGCTACTGAGAATTACAAGAACGTAGGCTAGCGCTGTTGCTCTTAGCTCTGTTATAAAAGAATTTCATATCTTGTATTCCAGAAACAGGGACTGTGCAGCTACAAAAGGATCTTGAGTTTTCTCTTGATCTTAGTGGTGATGGGCCTAGGTCCAAACCAAGTACATCCAACAGACAATATTACTAAATGTGTGAACATCATTTCATGCCAAAATAGAGAAAAATATATTTTTTTATTTAATCCAAAGTAATTTAAAAAACTTATTTAAGTTATTGTGTGGGGTTACAGGTGATGGTCTACACCAGCTGCACATTTTATGCCTTTGTTTCTCAGTTTTCCTCGAAGCTTAATGCGGTTTCTGAAGAGCTTGGATGTTGGGCTTGGCAAGGCTTGGAGGAGACACTGGCACTTTGCAGCCTCAAGCTCTGGGTTCGCTTGCTCACCCCTTCCCTCCAGTCACTGCACGAAGCCACTCGCCCCTCGTTTGCACGTCAGAGCTACCTGCATATGTCTGAAAATGACTCCTGTATTATATAGTCTCCAACCTTTAGTCTGAAAACCTTCTTACAGTTATTAAGTAGGACAGATGATTTTTATAAATTGACTATGGTGTCACCACATTCCAGTATAATGTGTTTGGTTCTTTTGTTTTTTCCACACTAAAAAAAAAAGCCAATACTAATTTTGCAACATTATCATAACTGATCTGCCCACTGTTCAGATAGATTTCTTCTTTTATGTAATTACCTCTGTCCATTCATTATTTTGAGCATCGTAGGACTCCACGGTATTGAGGTACGTGTGGCCATCATACCCTCCAACTGCATATAAGCGGTCCCCCAGAGGGCAAATTCCAACAGCATCACGAGGTACACTTAAGGGTGCCACTGTTGTCCAAACATCTGTTTTGGGGTCATATCTAGATAATGTTTTAGGATGAAAATGTAACAATTATGTGGAAAATAGAAGCACATTCTAACATTTCAAAATTAAATAACTTATATTTCTTCCTCTCTGCTGTATTGCAGTTCAGCTCAAGCCATGAACTAGTACAGCTTAAATATTTTATTTAGCCACTAGAGGGATCTTCAAACACATTTAAAATGTCCACATTTTTGCTTTATGTTTACAGTCTCTCACCTCCTATCAGATTGTGCAGTTGGTACATTTTGAACACAAATGAAGACTGTGGGAATGATAGCGTGACAGCACTTGAATCTGCATAGTTAAAGTAAATTTCAGTTTAGTCCTTTATTTTCCATAAAGACTTTTAATATCTCTTCTGGTCAGAACTAAGGTTTTAAGTAAATTTCACTGAAAATAAGCTAAAGTATCTCATATAGTTGATAAAAGTTGTAAGGTAAAATGTGTGGCAAAATGTGTGTTGATTTTACTCCCCTAGTATGTAATCGGCCAATCTCCGATATAAATTCAAATGAATTCCACTACAGTCATAGCTTTACAGCATCTAGCTGCAAGGGAAACTTAACCCCTGTGTTATTCACAAGCAGGATTTAAATGCTCACCCAGTTTTCCTTTTTTGTGCCCTGAAGTGTGTAAGAGTAGCCGTTGTACCAATATCTATTGTTCAGAAAATACTCAAGTACTCTTTAATTCAGGGTTGAATTTTCTTATTGAATAAGTAAATTAAGCTTACTGAAGTTATCAGGAGAAAAAGAAAAAAAAAAAAAAAAGCTATCTGCAGCTTTGCATTCTAAAATTGTCAGATCCTGTAACAGTCCTTTAAAGGTCTGAAAGATGTCCAGTAACCTACCAACTCAAGTGTTGATGGCAACACGACAAGTGAATTTAGTGTGCTTTTCTAGAAATGGAGTATGTTCCAAGCTTGTAGTTTTCACTTCTTTTGGAGAACTCAGTTTAAATGCTGTAAATAAATCATCCTATATTTCCTGGAATGTAAAACAAACAAGCAAACCAAAAAAACCCCAGACAAACAACCAAACAACAACCCCCAACCCCTTACCTTTCTACACAGTCAGAAAGTCGAGAACAGTGGTTGGAGGCAGGTGCATCATGCCCTCCCACAGCATATAAAAACCCGTTGTAGGTTGCAACGCCAACACCTCCTCTTCTCTTGGACATTGAAGCACAAATGCTCCACTTGTTTGTGTGTGGGTCGAAGCACTCCATGGATTTTAAGCAGGAACTCCCATCTCGTCCACCAACCGCATACAGCCTAGAATAGTTGCCCACGGGAAGACAAAGAGAATTTCAGTTTTTAGCCTCTCGTTTTAATACGATTTTTAGTTGATATTTTAAAATATGAGCAAAGGATGAAATTTAATTGAAAAGTACTAGACATGTTTAAAAGATAGTTTTTTTTATTTTTTTTTTCCTCATGACTCACTTATTGAGTACTTGACATCCTGGTATGGCATCCTTAAGCAATTTTCCAATGCTACTAATATGTAAAAGAACCATAATGAACTTCATAATATATCAAAACCATAATAAATTTTTGACAGTATTTCCTCGGTGTTTGTGTTTCAGAAAATTGTCAGGACAAAAATTACTGTGCAGGTAGGCCATGTCATTTGTTGTCAGTTTTTCTGAAGTTGGGTCTATAAGCACTTATGGACATACGCAGTTCTTTCTCAGCCAGATGTTATGTTTGTAGGTGGCAAATGCTAGAGCCTGAATTAAAGTCATCCAGCTGGGGCTAAAACAAGCTGGTGCTTGGAAAATATGTTAGAATAAATTGTGGAAATTCCCATTAATAACCATGGAGCTTTTTGTAGCTTTTTTTTTCTTTTTCAATGAATTTTACAAAACCTGAATTCCTGTTGCATTCCAAGCTATCTTGATGTCACTAGAGTGATATGTAATACAGTACACTATAGCAGAACTATCATAGACATTCAGTGTGTCAATTTTTCATATGCCTTTCAGATCCTTGCTGTTACTTACTGCTATGAAATTGAATTTACCTAGTGCAACTAGTTAGATGGTTTGGGAACAACTCATCTTGTGCAGAGTAAGAAAACGAAAACAGAGCAGAAGGACTGTGCTTGAGAGGTGTTTGTTTTTCTAGAGTTTTCTGCTCTCTGATATATAATTTGACAAGAAAATTCTTGACCAGTAAGAGAGTAATACAAGATTTCTAGCCCTGTCTTTTAATGTTTGTGGATTGGAGATAGACTTGAGCACTGCAGTTTGTTGCTTAGCCCACGCAAAGCTTGAGTTTTGTTTTATTTTCTCATCATGCTCTTAGTTACAGTCTTCTTGTTTACACAGCTTTCACAGAGAGAGGAAATAGCTGAATATGTGAACAGATTGCTTGGTGTTTCTTTTCTTTTCCACAATGTATCTAGAAACATGACAGAGTCATCTAAAAAAAATCTTTTTCCATTCTCCAAGGAAAAGAACAAATGCACCCATACTGACAGATATTTTCATGAGGCATTTAATTGATCAAAGAGTTTTGCTTCTATTAAAACTCAAAGTATTTTCCGGTGGAGTGGAATAACTACCAGTTTTAATTTCAGTAGTGCTGCTATAAAAAATATGGTGTGATTTAAGGAAACGGGAAAAGTTGAAGCATTCACCTAGGTTACACAGAGCTATAATGCTGAATGAAGGACATTAGTTCTCATCTTCCCCCATTGTGCCAGGGGTTACATCGCACAACTAACAGACATGACTTCAGTCAGGCTGGAGACAGCCTGTGTCAGGGAGAGACTGAGACTGAGAACAGAGTCAGAATCAGGCTGGATTTCCTCTTTGACCAAGCGGTTTCCTACATGTCACTGGAAGGTACCAGCAGGACCCTCCCTCAGGTTACAGTTATGCTAAGAACATTTCCTCTGAGATACAAAAGTGACTTGAACACACAGTTCTCCTTCCCCCTAACTTCAAACTTACTGATTAAAGTCATGTGATGCTTGACTGCAGTATTAAGATTCCTCCTGTACATGAGGAATTTCTGAATCTGCAAGTATCTGTTGATGTTTTCATTACTGCACCATTATCCTCCTCTTTCATAACTCACTGGTATTTAAGAAGTGAATGGGGAAGCCTGTGATACCATTTCAGGCCAGATGCAGCACTCTGCCTAAAACCATCTGTATCCCTCTCAGCTCCTACAAATTGTCACCGCCAAGAGGCTTCCACGGAATTAGATAAGAAGACAGCTTGGCTCCGGCGGTGACTCCTGCTAATAACCTGTGTCATTTTACAAGACTCTTGTATTCTCAGGACCAGAAGTTCTTGCTGAACAACGGGAACAGAATTTCATTAAGCATTATTTTATGACTTTCTCTTCTTCATGCTGAAATAGGAACATGAAATAAGGTGTAACACACCTCATTTTACAGGTACAATACAGACTGCACATTAGACTCGTACATCTGTCTGTTCCCATGTAATGATGTTGGGTGGCTTTAGTGTCTTAGGAGAATGCTTAAGTAAATTTTTAAAATCTTGTCTAGAAAACAACTTACAGTGTACAATGAATATATGATCTCAGTTTATTCAAGAGGTAGATGATGGACAGATAAAACTGGGTAGGTTATCACTTGGAGAAGGCTGTTTGTTCCATGCCTGATGACTACATTTGCCTCCTTTGATTGAACATACAATATATATTTTATGACTTTTAAAAATTATTTTTGACTATGAACTTGTCAAGGTTGTAGATGCGTGCAGAGAACGTAAAATGACAGAAGAATGACTTTATTTTTGTAGAAGTTATTTCTAATTGTGCCTCCTTAGGCATATGAGGATGTAAAGTAAATTTAGAGCACTGGTTAAAAAGAAGTTGATCAAAATCCCCATGATGTATATTTCAGGTAAAATTCTGATACAAATGTTAGAATAGTTCTGACTTGCTAAAACTTTGGAGAGATGAAATATGTTTAAAATATGACTGCAAATTTGAAACAATTTACTGCGCTGCTGCAATAAAAGCTTTTCTTTCTTAATTTTGCATATTGCAACTTCATTTTTTTTTTCTTGAGGTGGTTAGTAACTCTATAATTGAAAAGAATATTTTAAGAAGTGTATTGCTACCTAAGCAGAAGCAAGCAAGCAAGGAAGCAAATGAAAAGCAAATAAGAGAGTTTTTATCTTTCCACATACTTGCTATTTAATGCTGCAACCCCTACAGTGCTTCTTGGAGTTGACATGCTAGCAACATAATTCCACTGACGTGCTTGGGGATCCCATCTTTCTACTGTATTAAGATAACTCCATCCATCATGACCACCAACAGCATACATTGGTCCTTCAAGCATTGCTACTCCTTAAGAGACAGAATTATAAATTACAGCATCTAATAATTTCCATGACTGATAAAGTATTAACTTCATGTTTTAATTACTGCTGTACAGATAAGCAATTTCAGCTGGTATTAAAGTATCTAATAGCTGCTTTGTCATTGAACAGAATAAACAGGCATACACAAAATACTTCATAAACATCATTTTAAGAATTATCTTTTGCCGAAAGATAGAGGAAAGCTGCTTTATTTCTGATGTTCTCATTTGGGGTTTTTATCTCTCTTGCTTCTGTTGAAATTTGAGCCCATACGTGTGAATCAATGCAATTCTTTTAAAGAAAGGCAAAGTCTGAGCAAGGCAAAGAAAATATTTGTCCAAAGTAATTCTCTAATCCTGTGCTCTGATCTAGATGAATCTCTGTAGTCACTCCAGCATAAAGCTTAAGCTGAGTGGGTTGCTGTCCTTGTTTGTAAAAGTGCTATAGCATTTTAATACCTGTAAGAGGAGCACTTTAGGATAAGAGCTGATTTGTTTCTGTTTCTGTGCCTCCTGTTTTGCTGTTTTGTGAGCTGCTGCTGTCCCTGGTGCCTACTTGCTTTGCCAGTAAAGCAAAATGTTTGAATCTGGCTGCTTAAAAGTCAGTTTTCTAAATTCAGCCTCTCAGGCGTAAATAGCCAGATTTTTTCAGAAGTGCTTATCCACCCCTCCCCCCCCGCCCCAAACTCACAGTGAACGTAATAGGAGCTGTAGGTGTAAGGCAGATGTGCAAATCAGGCTAATACACAGCACCATCTTGGAGCCTTCAGATTGTGACCTGCTTGTTGAGTAGAATTCTGTCTTTGCAATTGGTAATCTTACAGACTTGGATAAGAATTATATATTTTCTTTTATTCTTTTCATTTACTGCTTCAACATATTTTTGAAAATTTTACAGACTAGAAGGTAAAAACCCTACCCTCTTCTTTTAAATAAGACAAAGTACGGCAAAAGATAATAGGGCACAAACTAAGGTTCCATGTCCTTTGAACTTGTAAATGATTTCATTTAATAGCTATTTCTATAAGCATAACAGAAGTCAGCATTTTTCATAACAATTATACTATATAAATCATTCAGAAATCATTTTAATCCCACTTATGTGGTTCCCAGCTTTATACCTTTCCTCTTTTTTTATGCTTCCAATTAGAAACTCCTGATTTCATAATATTTATCCACTATGAATAATATTGATTATAGAGCAGATTATAGAGCCATAGATAAGAAGTTATGGCAGAGCTCTGTAAAATTTCTTGTAATGATGTCATTAAATTTAGTGAAGATGTACTTATTCCCTTATAGCAATCTTCAGTGTCAGTTATTTTCTGATCTGATTGTCAGAGATGATTGTATCAAAAAATCATCTTTTTCAAAAATCAAGCTGTTGATCAAGCTGTTGCTGTCTTGCAAACATATCTCTTGACTAGCAAATATGATTTAACGTGGATTATTTTCTCTGTTGCTTGTATTTTGCTCCTCTTTAACAATAAAATAAGCTCTGGAAAGCTATACTAGTTATGTGTTCATTAATAAATACCAACTTTCTCTTGGAAAATATTTCTACAGGTATTGTTGCATGTTTTTAAATGCTTGAAGAATGTAATGCCAGCAGAGTTTGTGTCCATCAAAATGAACCTGTACACAATACAAAGTATTTTCAAAGGCCGAAGTATCTCTTACCTAGGCCATGTCTGTGCGTTGACATAGGTGGCATTATAGTCCAAACTTTGGTGATAGGGTTGAAACATTCAACAATATTAGAAGTTTTCAGACCATCTCTGCCTCCCACAATATAGAGTTTGTTGTCGATTACTGCAACTCCAAACTGTAGTCGTCTACCATTCATGGTGCCAATTTGTACCCAACTATTAGTCCTAAGGTCGTATTTCTCAATTGTAGTGGTGCCTGTTAAAATATACTTATTATCAAAACTTAAACAATATGAGATGCTATGAAATGATCAGTGTCCAGCAGTCAGGCAGTTGATCTGCCCCAATACATTACTAAACTCTGCAAGGAAATTCTGTACATAGACTTTTATTGCAGCTTGTTGAGAAGTTGAGTTATGAAGTGTGACTCTAATGAGAAAGCTGCAGTAATTTCATGCATATATGATTGCCAAACACATGAGAATAAGCTGAGGGCAAGAACATGCAGCATTAGATAGCAACACATTTTTTAACGTGGAAAATTATGGAGATAAGTTAGATCTGTTACTTTTTCCTTCTTCTTTATGAATACAGTTCATCACAGTTATGTACTTAAACATGCTTGTGCCTAAACCATTAGCACTATCAAAAATTAAACATGAGGCAATGAATCTGCCTGTCTTAGGACCTGGGCTGCATAATCATGAACACTTTGGATGTTTTCCTTTATATGCTGGAGATGGGGAGATGGCTGAGTTGGGTGCACATCTACTCTTGCTTCCCACAGGCAGCTTCCCTGAGGTTTATCTTTGCAGAGCCCATGCAATAGCTGTTTTCCTACCACAGTACTTTCAATTTTTTTTATATCTCTGAGCTTTTAGTACTGTTTTTATATAACTATCCATAGGGCTCACGCCATAAGCTCCCCGCATTCGAAAATAGCACTTTTCTAGGCATTGGTTCCTGTCAGTCACTCAGCGGCAGCAGCAATTGCTCCTGTGAGAGGTGACAGCCCCAAGGGGAGGTGACTGGTAACAGCCCGCGAGGCAGAAGGCAATGGCCTCGGACACTTTCAGTGTACCATGTAGCGCGGCTTCCACTTGCCTAAAGGCACCCAGGTGAGAAAAACAGTTCTTGTTTCCTGCCTGTTCCTGAACTGGAATTCAAGAATAGAGAAGTAGCTTTTTGAGTAATACAAAAGGCCGTTAGTGAGTAACGAATTGTCCATGGCAGCAAAACACCCATGGGATGAAATAGAAAAGAAAGGTAGTGTTTGCTCTGGAGACGTTTTCCCAAGAGTCTGAAATCAATGAATTGCTAATACTTTGTACTCTTTGTGAAATAAGAACTTATGATTCCTTAGTTTTTGTGTCTGATCCACATGCCTTTCTAAATGCATTGACTGGGAAAAAAAATACCTGATCCGCCAACAGAACAAGGAAGAAATTCTACTTTTTCCTCCTCCTCCTGTCATCTTTAATCTAAGCAGCTGGATTTCTTTTGCTGTTCTTTCTATGTGGTTAGTCTGTTTATTATTCTTTGCTTTGATTCCTCTCATTTATTTTATGCTAATATATGAGTTTTTTTGAAATTCGCAGCTTCAAAAGAAATATCTCATGTACTAACTGAAGAACAGGAAAAATACGTTAAACCATATAATGTGTTCATACCCTGTAGGCTCTAATTTTACAGGGGCTTGGAAGTAGGTTTTTAAAGTTAATGTGGTTTAGGCACATGCATATTTTTCAAAACGCTAGACCAGAAGAGGTTCTTTGATCTTTGTTTGATCATCCTAACTGGAGATTTGACTTCATGTACCACCTGAGATAAGCCCAAAACGCAGCCTGAGAGTATGAGTTTTCTTTATCAGGTGAAGCCTGTAAAGCATAGAATTGCCAGAGGTGGTAGTTACTCCCTTCACAGGCCTGTTCTTCAGGACCTCATGGTTTCTTAGGCCTTATCTTCCAGCCCAGGCCAGGCCAAAGGCTGAGTCAGAGATGTAGCAGGACAGCAGGAAGCAGAGGAAGTGCTGTTCTTCTTAACCATCAAAAGGCAAAAGTTCAAACAATTGGCTTTTTTCCAAAGTAATGAGTAAAAGAGGCACCAAGAGGAAGCCCAGATGTTCACTGAAATAGCCCTTTCTCTGTATAACCTTTGCTGAGGAAATAAACTAGGAAATTTTATTATTATTTTTGTAACATTTAAAATAAACTATTTATTCTTGACCATTTTATATAATTTATGAAAAATTAATATTGCTAATGAAACTACAGTAATTGCTACATTTAAACTTTAATTTGCTAATGAAACTACAGTAATTGCTACATTTAAACTTTAATTTGTAAAACTGCTCTAGGGATGACACTGTGTTTTCCCTTCATATTGTTATGATGGTGAATGTCTGTTTTGCGTTTGATTTGATTACATAGGCAAAGACAGGTAGCAATTTCTCCTACTGCAAACATCAGCAACATTTTGCAAAACATGAAATGGATTAATTTCTTGCTGATTTTATGAAGAGTGAAATCACAGAGCTAAAATGTAGTACAATTCAACAAGTCACTAGACTTTAAAATAATTACAGTTGTTTGTATTGCACCAGGCTGTGGATTTGAGCTTAACGAAGAAAATAAGCTAAAATCTTGCTTGCTAAATAGAATAGTGTAATTAGTAAAGTTGTTGTTTAGGTGTCTGTTTCTCTTTTTATAGGTTTATAAATTATAAAATTCATAGCTTTAGCTATAACAAGCTTTAGCTAAGACTTTTTAATGATTTTTGTAGTTTTATTTCCCCCTTCAAAAATGTTTCAGCCTTCTAGCTCTTTCACAAAAATGAGGCACAGGATTCTAAAATGACAGTGAAAGTGTCCTGAGATATTTCAGGTGTTGTTTTTTTTTCCTTCTGATTTGTACAGTTGAACTGAACAGGTTTCAGTAACAAAATCAAACAAATTTCCAGACTCACCTTTAGTGGCATCCATACCTCCTACAGCATAAAGTGCACCTACTGTAGACTTTCTAGGCTTAGTTCGAGGACTCTGCATCATGGACCGTCTCTCTGGTAGGAGGTGGTACTTCATAGCCTCCATAAGAAGTTTCTGACATTCTAGGTCGTCTGCAAACATTGGACTGTTTTCTAGATCGGCTAGTAACTAAGAAATGAAAAATATCCTATTGATTTTTAGATCTTAAAAAATTTTAAAATGCCTCTAGTAATTAAAACATTTGCAAGTGAAACAACATAAAGGTAAGAAAAAAAAGTCTTTAAATATTATCTCTTTGCTTTATTTCTTTTTCTGAAAAGTTGAAATTATGAACTATTATTATGAACATAATTATGAATAATTATGAAATTATTGTTCTTTTTGAAATTGAATGCAAATCTCCCTTTGACATAAAAAGAAACAAATCTAATACCTAATACTGGGCATCTCTACTAATATCAGAATATAAAGCATGCATTTAAAATGAAATGTGTCCAGCATATTGATAGTAGTAAATGTGATGCTTCATTCTTAGTACCCTAGTATAATGTTGCTATTAGCATAAGATACACAGATACACAGATCTTGCATGGCACAGATATTACAATATAAAATTACTGTACAATGGTATAACTGTCTCTGAAAAGATCTGTATCTGATAATATATTAAAGGACATGTGATGCCACTAGTCAGAACAGTCAGGAATAATCTAGGTAATGCTGGTCTTGTGTACTTATATTGTGCCTCACACATCCTGCAGCTGATGCATAATAAGTATGTTTATTAGTTTACAATATAATTTTTTAAAAGCTCCAAACCCGTACATTTATAAAGAGATAGAGTCTCTTCTTGTAGAGAGATATATTCTCTATTTATAGGATGCTTGAGGTAAGCATTTCTGTTAGCAGTGCAGCAGTTCCCTGTTAACCATTCCCCTTCATACCTGCGGTGGAAGCAGAGGCAGTCTAATGTAGGAGAGAAGCATGCCCAGGTCTTGCTGCCTGTTTTGCAGGTCATGCCTCACCCACATCATCAGCGCCTGGAAAATGGCTTCTTCATCGGGAACATTGATGTCGTCACTAGACAGGAGCTTTGCGATTTCGTTAGCAGGAAGTAAAAGAAATTCCTGGTTTTTTATTACTTCTGTGAAGTGTTCCTGGAAAGAAAAAGTTTTCGATCCACTCATGATTTTCACACCTTGAAATAACATTTTCTTAGATAACATTGGCTTTTGTGCATTTCTGTTCCATTCGAGAGGATAAGGAACAGTCATACATATTCTAAAGATTACTGCATATAATCTGACTGCCTTCTTTCATTTATTGCATGCATGAACTTCAAAGGCTTAGTTTGTTAAGAAAAACTATTAAAAGAGAAACAAAAAGTTAATGGAAAATACAAATAAGTTTCATATGGCATATCATGCTGAGCATTTCTGAGATTGTCCATTAACCTTTCTTATCTGGTGTACGGAGGTGATTTATAGTTAGGCACCAAAAGTAGTTCACTCTCCTTTAAAAACAGTACATGTTTTTTAATGGATGGATTACTTTTATTTAAACTCTTACTCATTGATGCCAAGGGTTTGCAGCATCAGAGAATGCCTGCAGTGCAGAGTGGGCCCATAAGTATTTCCCAGGAAAGGGGTGGGAGTTATTTGCCTGGCTTAACACATGGAACTTCAGACTTCTGCTTAGTGCTGGGTTTTGATGTCTGAATTTGCAGCAGAGTGACTTTATCCCTAGACTTTCCTTCCAAGTGACAGCTCCTCAGCTCTTTCCCAAGCTTGCTCTTTTCTGTGAGCATGAATACCACAGAAGCCCACCAAGGGAACACACGTAGGAGTTTTTTCCTATTTTAAGGGAGGAGAGCTTTTAAGAAAATTACAAACATTTAAACAGCTCTGTCAAATGTCTTTTAAGTGAGAAACATGAACATTTGGATTATCCTAAAACATCATGGGAGTCATTTTTCTCTGTCAGTACTAAGTAAAAGTGTTGCAGTGATTCAGCCTTGATACATAACCATGGAGGGCAGGAAATAACATAGTCATTTGTGTAGTCAACATTTTCAGGGTAGTGCATTCAAGAACAGATATGGAAAGATTCAGAGAAAAAAGAGGGAAGGGAGGCAGAAAAAAAAGCATCCCTCGATTTGCAGAATCATTTCTATTAGTAAGAGAGGCTACAAGAAAAGCAGTAATGGTGAATTTACGGTTCACCATTAGAGATTTTAAGAGATTATTTTACACTGTCTGCTTAGTAAATGCTTGCAGCTTAGAACAATTAGCTACAATTATTTCCTGATTTTGTGACTACATGTGAATGCAGAAGATGAACTATTTGTCCTTGCCTAAATGGCATTCAAGTTAGTATATTTGACGTTATTAGTAGTGGCCTTAATTTACTAGTAAAGGGTTGAACATTTCATATGATGATTTACAGTCTTCCCATAAAAACTCATAAAATAAAAATCTCCATTGCACATAACAATCATCATCTCTTAAACTACTTGCAGATATGCCATGTCTCAGGGATTTGCCACTAGCAATTTTATCCATCAATATGATCTTAAGACTCCAGCATAAGAGAAATACAATTTATAGATAGAAAGTATATCCTAAGAATCTCCTAAGTGGACATTAAAATGAGCTGCATAAATTGTGTTGTGATCAGATTCCACAGTCTTAGACAAATTAGATTCAGGAATTCTTTTGCAGTAACTATGTCAGCTATTGACTGCATGACTCCATGATGAGTAGCAGAGGGAGGGGATATAGCAAGGGAAATTAAGCTCACTTTTCTAACAGTATTGCTAACATTATTTTTTGGCAATATTAAGGTATGCTTCCTTGTGGTAAAAATTCGAAAGGAAAGACAAATCCTTAACAAAGCTGTTTTCATGATTTATTTGCAAAGATGTATTCAGGGATGTATGTCTGTATTTGAAATATTAATTTCCATCTACATCCATGAAAGTGATATATTTTACTTGAAAAACAGATTGAAATAGGGCAGATGAAAACATTCTAGTGATCGATATTTGTATTGCTTGTTTTCAGCTGTCTCTTAACTTTCTGTGACTCTTTTCAAGAGTAAACATGGACGTGATTGAAGGAGATGTTAAATTTGCTCTGTAATGTACATCCTGCTTTAATATTTTCTGACATCCAAAGAACAGGAACAGGAAGGCCAATCCACATTTACTTACAAATACAGCTCAAGATATTTATCAGAACAGGCTTTATCTGTGAAAAGACGGTAGTCAGGAAACTGTTGATAGGTTGCATCAATGACTAAAGTAATTGAATGGGAAGGTCTTCAGTGTGTTTGTTTTTATTGAATAGATGTGTTGTTTGTAGTTGATTATCTTCTAAAAATGTTTAAATGACTAGTTCATTTGTATGGTCTCTGTATTTACAATATGGCTTTGTAGTTGTTCCCCTAAGGCGCACATTTTCAAGCGATTAAGCTTGACATGAAACAAAACAGAATGCTTTATTTATCCTCTTCCACAGTATGTGTGTGTGTGTGTGTGTGTGTGCGTGCGTGTGTATTTTTATGATCTCTTATTCTCTAAAGTATTTCGAAAAATCAGTTCAGGAATTTAAAAGAAATTGCTTTAAAGATATTTCAAAGAGGTATGGATTTCCTTTTCTATGTCTAAGTTGTCAGTAGCTGAAAATTTGGTAGATGGTTTTATACCATGCAAGGTCCCGCTCTTTCATTGCACCATCATCACTGCGTTGCATGCAAGATAGAGGAGTTGGCTCCAGTGCTGGAGGTACTCCTACTTGTATTCAGGAAGGCTAGCTTGGTTCTAAAGGTCCAATTGGTATTTATATCGGACACACAGATATGGCTTTCATTTAAAAAAACAGTCAAAATCCAACTCTTGAGGAAGAAGGATGTAGAATTCAAATGGCTAATGGAGAGCAGCACTGGAGAGCAGCAATGGAGAGCAGCACTGCAGAGAGGGACCTGGGCGTCATGGTGGACGACAAGTTGACCATGAGGCAGCAGTGTGCCCTTGTGGCCAAGAAGGCCAATGGGATCCTGGGGTGTATTAGGAGGAGCGTCTCCAGCAGGTCGAGGGAGGTGATCCTGCCCCTCTACTCAGCCCT